>JANVCQ010000200.1:104033-119451 GCA_025531925.1 Erythroxylum plowmanianum | reverse complement strand
CTTGATACCTGGAGATGGGGATAAAAGGGGGTGAGCTTTACAGCTCGTGGATAACATGTTTATAACAGTAAACAAGCAAAACAATTGAAAAATATTCATTGCCATTATAAATTCGCATTGCATTCATAAAACACATATTTCTCAAATTTTCAACTTGTCAAGCAATTTATAAACACATAAGTCACAAACTTGTCAACCGATCGTAAACATATAACCAAATCAGAATAGTTTGGGTAAGTCCATAGGCAAGTTCTCGTGAATCTCCAGTATTAATAGAATGTACTAACACAACGTCACATAATGGTTTTGCGTAGTTTGTAAACAGAGGGGAGTCCTTAAAGGAGCTCTATGCCACTAGCAGGAGGTGGGAGAAGCCTTTAATAGAGTCAATATACACTTGACAAAACAGAATGGACTACCACAAACCTACACAACATGCTTTTCATGACTTCTAAACATATTTCCCAAATGCACATTTTGGAAACATGATTTTCATAAACATGACATATTTAAAAAAAAATTCAATTTTCTTTTCATAAATCATCAACAAAGATTCATATATCAACATGTAGCAATTTCTCAAATCATTCAAGAAGCAATCAATGCAACATTTTTAAAACAATTGAAATCATTTAACTCTATTGATTTGGAAAAAGATTTTTGTGGCTCATTAACTCCACTATAAACATGAACACCTGAATTCCTTGCTTAATAACTTGTTTAAAAATGCCTCTCCTCTTGCTCCTCTTGCTCTTCTTGATTTCCTTTAACAATGTTCAATAGGAATACAATTGAGAACCCAAACAAAGCTTATTCACTAAAATTGATTCTAGAATACTTAAACTTATGCATTTCCTAAGCTTCACGACCTAAAACCCTTCCACAAATCCAAAGGATTAAAATTCAACTTACTTTGAATCTTTACCAAATAAAAAGATTATTGGCTCAAATGGAAGCTCTTCTCTTCATCTTTCTTTTTCTCTTCTTGAACAACCTCAAAATCACTCTTGAAAGCTAAGAAAAAAAAAAACCTAACTCACTTCCTTCTTTCTCTCAAGAACCGAAACTCTCCCCTTTTCTCGCTTTGTTTTTGGTTTTTCACTCTTCTCTCCCATCAATTCACGTTTTTCTACCTCTAATAAACAAGACCACTTCTTCTTCCCATTCTATCCTAAATGAGTGCTAAAAGTCCACTTTACCCTTCCTTTAATGCTTTATGGCTTTAATGCTTAAGTGGTATGCTAAAATTGCCCTTAATACACTCTTACTACTTTAATTCCATTAACCAATGAAATAAATCCTACCAACATTGACATAACAATTAACTCCAAAAATTAATCTATCAAAACCTCATAATTTATTTAGATCATACTTAACCAAAAAGAAAATTCGGGGGCCAACACTCCGGGATGTTTTGGGTCAATTTTCAGGTTCAGGAAATTCATAAAGTGAAAATTTCCATTTTTATATATTTACTACATTAGTAATAAATTAAAGTTTAACTCCAGGAAAAGGAATTAAGGCATTATGAATCTGATTTCGAGCGAATTTTCATGCTTTGGACATCACATGAGGGAGATATTTCAAGTTTTTATATCTCGGGTCTCATTTTCAGTGTTTGGGATCACATAATAGTTACTCAGAAAAGGTATTAAGACATTTTAAAGTTATTTTTAGTGAAATTTTTTGCAACGAACTTGCCATAAGGGAGATACATGAGGTTCTCGTGTCTTGGGTGATTGGCTTAGTGTCCAGTGATGCATAATAGTCGCTCTATTGAGATTTTTCCTTTGTGAAAGTCTCAAATGAAGTTTTCAGATAATGTCTTCAGCATAAGTGTGTGACAATGAGACTTTGCATTTATTGATGTTACATTGTCACATACCATATACCCATAAAGAATGTGACGATAACATAAAGAAGTATCCCTTGCATTTGTGGACTTTTTGAGTACTGATGAGGATGTAGTCACCAAAGTGACTTTCAAGTCAGTATTGTGAAATGTTCTACTTGCATGTTGAGGGATGTCTCTAATTTTATGTTTGGTTATTCTACCCAAAGGTGTTGGCCTTACATAACATTTTGAGATGTGCATAAAGGCATTAGATGGAGGAAAATTGTTGCTTAAGTGATCTATCATGAGACTTGATGGTTTGTACTCTATTCGCTTTTATGTGGAAGTTTAATTGCATATATTATGTATTCATCCCAAAGGTGTTTCATAATATGTGTGACCAGATTTTCAGTAAAGATACTATTTAATGACTTTGAGTATCGTTGTTATTCTACATTTATGCTAATCTAATCAATTTTATTTTACAGTCACCTTTTTGATCAATAAAATCAGTGTCACCATTAAAACCCTGACCAGTTTTAATACAAAGAAGTGGACAGAGGATGTATTGAACGTTATGGAGATAGCTGAGGTTGATATGGCCATATGAATGGATAGGCCATCTCTACCTACATCCATGAGCTCGAGAGTTCATAAAGCATCCTGTGAAGCCTGGGATCAGTCCAACATATTATGTCTTATGACCTTTAAGAGATCCATACCTGACCATCTACTGGACTTCTGGACATAGACATAACGAAGGAGTTTCTTGGTAATATCTCCCAGAGGTATATAGTCTCACCTAATGTTGAGACAAGTGCCTTAATGAAAAAATTATTCTCCATGAGGTAGACAGGAGAAGGGGGAGTAATGGAGTACATATCAAGAATGATTCATCTTCAGTATCTTCACAGTAGACTAAAGACGATAAGCATTCCTCTTCCTGATGTCTTCATTGTTCACTAGACTCTGAACACACTCCCTCTAGAGTTTAGTAATCTGGTGATGATATATTACTTGCTGGATAAGGAATGGGACTTTAACACTTAGATTGCCTATTGCATTACTGAGGAGGAGAAACTCAAGTTTGCTACTCCTATAGCCCTCGAAGCAACTAAAGGGAAGGCAAAGATGAAACTCGCTTAATTCACAGGTAGAAAGTTCAACCTTTCTCCACATGCTGATGTTGGTCAAACCAGTGCTGGTAAAGGTCTGTATGGCATAAAGAAGCCAGAAGTATAAGGTCTAAAAGGAAAGAATATGACCATCAGGTAACTCCTTGACTTATTAATTTATGAATCTAATTTGCAATAGTTGCATTAAGTATTTGGTGGCTATGTAGTGGAGCATCTGATCAAGGTGCTTCCATGATGCAATGGTTCATATCTAGGATAAATCCAAATTAAAGGAAAGGAGGAAGTAATGGTTCACAACAATGAAGAAGTAGAAGTAATATCTATGGGAAATGTATGCATTGAACCTTGTTGTAAGGTTCATTTAGTTTTTACATGACACATTTTATATGTGATCTTTTGATCAATTTTGGACAAAGAGGGTTAATGTTTTTTATTTAATGCTTTTATTGTACAGTTGTTGTTTAATGCAAAACATAATGGTATAACTTTCTTGTCAAATGGTTTGTATAGAATGTGTCTTACCCCGAATTAGATATATGCTTCTTCATATTTTGCTAAACAAGTTATGAAATTAAGAACCCTGATTAATAAGAAGTCATACATGGTGTGGTATAAAAGTTTAAGCCACATTTCCAGAGCTAGGGTTGAGAGATTGATCAAGAAAAGCATTTCTCAATTCTAGATTATGATGATCTAGAAACATGTGCTGACTATTATAAGGGTAAGTTGACTAGCAAAGATATTGAGGTTAACTCATACTTTTGATTTGTTGAGTGTGATACATAAAGATATCGGTGGACCTTATACAGTTGCGTTGTGCAATTCTAAATGTATTCTGACATTTGTTGATGATTATTCCCATTATAGTTATGTATTCTTGCTTAAAGACTGAAGGTTGAAAAGACTGAAGGTTGAGAATCAATTGGGAAAATTCATCAAGATAGTTAGATTTGGGGGGGGGGGATATCATGACAAACATGGTGTTTCAGGGCCTTAAAAGGTTCGTTTGCTAGATATTTATAATAAATTAGAATAGTGACTTAATTTACTATACTGAGTAGTTCAGAGCAAAATGGTGTATTACTGAAAGACATAACTGTACCATAAAGGACTTGAAGAAGTTAGTGTAGAACGGGGCTATTTTATCTAATGATCTAGAAGTTTGAAAACTCAGCCTTGCACACATTCGCGTATGTGACTACCTTACTGAGGTAATATAATCCTTATAAAGAAAGATTGCATGCTCGTTCTGCTCATTGCTATTTAGCAAGATATCTCGACCACTTTAAGGCTCCAGATTTTACTGCAGAAAAAAGGGAGACTGGAATAGCGGAATCACAAACAACTAAGTTTTTAGAATATGATGTCATGATGATGGTCGGCCCTTTGACCCTTCAGATGATAACAAGGCATATACTACAGTTATTATGCACCCGCTACTCATATAGCTAGATCCCGTGGATTTAGGTCTTTTTATCATACCTGTACAGGAATAGGAACCTATATATGCACACACAATAGTTCTTAGAGGTACAAGATCTAATGCAGTTAGGTAAATCTACTAGAGTGAGATGACCTGCTAACCCATCTGATTACATAGTCTATCAGGTATAGAGGACTATGATATTAGACATGATTTGAATCCAGTTGCTTTTACGGAAGCTATTTCTGGACCCAATATAGATGTGTGGTGGGATGCAATGAATGAAGAGATGCAATTCATGAAGCATAGTAAGGTTTGGGAGTCAGTTGATTTAAAACAAAACTGCAAACTCGTCAGTTGAAAATGAAGATTAAACCTAAAGGATTTCAGGATAGAGTTCAGTGGTTTATAGGCTGGTTCAGTTGCCTAATGGTTCACTCTGGGAGAAAGGTTAACTTTAATGTTATCATTTCTCTCGTATCCTCGTAGGATACATTTTGAGTGATTAAGGCAATTATAGCTCGTGATAATATAGAGTTATATTAGATGGCTATTAAAACTGCTTTCCTAAGTAAAGACCCTTATAAAAAGGTCTGTATGAAATAACCTAAAAGATTTTAGGATCCAGATGGAACTGACATGGTTTGTGTGTTATGCAAATCAATATATTGTTTATTTCAAACCTCCTGAAAGTGATACCTTACAGTTGATGAGGTTTTGACCTCTTTCGACTTCATGGAAAATAAAGTTCGAAGATGCTTGTAATATGAGGTCAAAGGAAGCAAAGTTATCTTCCTATTACTACATGTGGATGATATATTGCTCACATCAAATTACTTGACCATGTTGTATGAGGTTAAGCAACTTTTGGTCAAAAACTTTGACATGAAGGACTTTGACATATCATCTTTTGTCCTAGGTATTCATATTCATCAGGACAGATCTCGTCATTTATCAGGCCTCTCATAGAGTGCATGCATTGAGTATGTGTTACAAAGGTTTAATACAGTTAACTGTAAACTTGTTGTGGCACCTATCTCTCATAGTGAGAGATAATCTTTGTCACAATATCCAAAGAATAAAGTAAGGAGACAGGTTATGAGGAATGTTCCATATACTAATACGATTGATAGCATGATGTATGCTTGGCTATATACTAGGTGGGACATTGTATTTACTGTTTGATTATTTAGTCAACATTTGGTTAATCCAGGTGTAGACCATTATAATACAATCTAGTGAGTGTTGAGATACTTAAAGGAACTAAGGATTATATGTTGATATATAACACAGTTAACATACTAAACCTTGTAGGGAATTCATATTCAAATGTAGTCATGTATTCGGATGATCGAAAGTTCATTTAAGGTTACATGTTTTAAGTTTGCAGATGGTACAATGTCGTAGAAGAGTGTCAAGTAGACACGACTGACTTCCTTGATCATGCATATAGAGTGCATGCTATGAGGTTGCTTCACAGTCAGTTTAGCTTAGAAACTTAATTTCCAAGTTGTCTATGGTTGATTCAGTGACTAAACCCATTCGGTTATACTGTGGTAATCTTCTTGCTATGTTGTTTAATAACAACAAAATGTCACAGGGTTTTAGTATCTAAAGATCAATTATTTGTCCATAAAGGTGTTGATATGAAAAGGTGACATTAAGGTTGGAGCATTTAAGGAGTGAAAAATGTTAGTCGATCCTTTAACTAAAGGACTTCACCCACTTGTGTTTGTGACACAAGTATACAGTATACGTGTTTTGACATCCTTAGGCACTGTTAATTAGGAGATCGTTATGTTTGCTCTATGTACATTTATACATTTGATGTATTATGACAGTATGATGGCTCATCAATAAAGATGATCATCATTTATCCTCAATAATATATGTTATCGTATATTGTCATAATACATATACAAGTCTTAAATTTTCTGTCGATCTTAAGCATTTAAATGTCATTGGATATATATAAAGGTTGACCTTGTGCCTATGTCACTTAAACGCACACAGCCTTATACAGATATCCATGAAGTTTGGCATGACATAGCGGATATAAGTTTTAATCCCATAAAAGTTCTCTAATGCAGTTTAACATTCAATTGGAGAATATAAAGGTTTTCTCTAATGCAGTTTAACATTTGGTGAGAGAAAACAAGTTTTCTCTAATATTATTTGGCATTTGGTGAGAGAAAATAGGATTTTTCTAATGCAGTTTAGCATATGCGGTTTAGCATAAATGTTCGTAAATCGTAAGTGCACGATTATCAAAGTGATCAATAAATCAGTAACAAACCGAGTCATGTTTACAAGAATTATGAGAAAGTTCAAATCTATGTTAGCGGGTAGTGTTTGAAATTGGGTTTAGTGAAATTTTGAGAAATTAAAAGCAATGTAATGAGTTATTAAAAACTCAAGAAAATTTCTAAGCAACTACACAATTCAATGCAACCAAAATAACTATGAATATGACAAATCTATGCAATAACTAATTAAGAAAAGAGTGCAACAATTGTTTAATTAAAAGTATTAACGGCAATAGGGAATGACTTTCTCTCAAGGAATGATATTTTTGCCAACCTTAAAATTAAATTAGCTATCCTCCACAAATGAACAATCCTAACCTTGTAGGTGAATTTTAAGAGTAAGTAATCCTCTTTTTTCAAAGGTGAATTAATCTATCTACTCTAGATATCACTTAGTAATCCCTTACTTAAGTTCTTCCTAGTGTTTCTTAAGTTCCAAACCTAACCTTCTATTTTGACCTGCTAGGTTTCTTAGGTCTCCCAACTCTTAAAAAAATCTTAAACGAAATTTCCTTCACTCTTCTAACAAAAACCTCCTTTTTTCAAAGGTGAATTTATACCGAGCAAACTTCCAATAATCCAAAGTAAGAACAATTAAATCTAAGGAAAATCAACAAGTATGTAAATTTTCAGTCCTGAAATCTAGCAATGTTTAATGTCAAAGCATTACTAAAACATTAAATCCCTATGAGAAATTAAGATTTCAACTACAAATCATCATGTCAAGCAATCCAAAATATAAACCCTATACAAATTCATGAGGGAATCAAATATAAATGAAGAATATGGAGGTTGCGTTGTATTCAGACGTAGGTTGCGTGATTTGCTCCTAGTGGTGTCTGCGCAGTTTTCTTTTGGAGGCTGCGTTCATGAGTAGTGAATGTGGACTACGTGCTTGGCTCGTGGATGGAGGATGGAGCCAAGTGGGGACTGCTATTGTTGGAGGCTAATGCATGTTTTTTGGAATGGTCGTGGACTGCGTGGGTTTTTGGTAAAGGCTATGTGAGTCTCCATACTGGTCGAGGTTATGTTGTTTTTTGGTGGAGTGAGGCTGAGTTGTTTCTGTAGTGGGAGGAGGTTGTCCTTTCTTGTAAAAAATGGAGACTGCGTTGTGGAGAGGTCTGCAAGTTTGGTACGTAGGCTAGAGGGTTATACTTACGTTGTCTTGTGTTGGTTAAGGCTACTACATGCGTGAATGATGTGGTGTATACATGAGTGAGTTGGATGCTACTTCTTTGATGTGTGAAGGTTGTTGTATGAGGTCGTTGATGGGTCTACGTGAGTGAATGAAAAAGGTAGCTTGGTGACTGCATGTATAGGGGTGCTGGTCAATAAAGGTTGTGTGTGTGGAAGTGGAAGCAAGGGCTGTGTTGGTGGAGGCTGCTTGGTTTTCGTCTCTTGTGCATGAAGTGGTGAGTGTATGTGTCGCTTTATGCATGAATAAAGGTGGTTGTCGTATGTTGTGAGTGGCGTTTTTGTTGAAGTTGCGTGAATAAAGGAAGGCAGTGTGATTGGAGTCTTTAAAGCTACTGCGTGTGTGGGTCATAGGTGCTACATGCATGAGTGTTATCTACGGGCATGAATCTAGTGGAAGCGTGAAATGGGGGCTTGAATAAAATGGTGGCTCTTCTTTTTGTTCCTGTCTCCTCTAAACACGCTAAACCCTCGCTATTTCTTTTCCTTTTTTAAAAAATGTTGGGCCATCTCCCCCATGTGACAACGCTGCACTACACAGTGTTTTTATCTAAAAAAACGTTGAAGCCTCCTCTTTGCTATGCAATATTTCACACATGCATAATTTTAATTTGCTGTTGTCATATTTTCTTCATATGTCCAAAACACACTAAACCAATGGCTTCGATGTCTTTTCCATTTTAGCCACTTTTGCCTTCTTTTCTTCAAAACAACTCCTACATCCAAATATAATATAAAAACAATAACTTAGCAAATATCTACCCTAAAGCACTACACAATTGACCCAAATTAACACATCAAATAATAGCCTATTAGTATCTTTATCAAATACCCCCACAATTGAACTATTTAAACTTAATAAAAAATAATAATTTCATCAATTCGTTTTCAAAGAAAATCGAGTGTGTGCTTTTATTCAAACTTCAACAAAGTCAAGCTTTGAGTTACTACACATATCATAATTTTTTCATCAATGCATATAAACAAGGTCAAAGGCAGACACCATTGATCAAAGGCACATATAAAATTCAGATTGATTTTTCTCACGTTTTCACTCAAATCACTCAAGTGTTTAGGGTTATTGCTTCACTCAAGATGCTCTCTAAAAGATTACACTACCATAAGCTTGCATATTCACTAATTCTCTACTAAATAAAATACACACCAACATGGAGCAAAAGGACTTTTATTTAGGGTTGTAATATGGTTTGGGTTTAGGTAGGATAAAAAAGGTCATGGTTTAATTCACAAGCGTTAATAAAGTACTAAGCAAAAGGGAAAATTAAATACAAAGTCTGAGATATGCAAATGAATATATGAGACTATAAAAGAAAAGAAGAAAAATGATTTAAAAAAAGAAGAAAGAAAGACACAGAAAAAGAAGCAAACATAATAGCATTAGTTAGTGACGAGTAGTAGTAGTCTCATGTATTCATTTGCATATCTCAAACAAAAAAACAAAAGAAGAAAAATGATTTAAAATAGAAGAAAGAAAGACACAGAAAAAGAAAAAAGAGAAAATCAAAAGTAACATAACTTAATAAAATATGAGTAGGAGTACCTCTATAAACATATCAGAAAAACAAGTAAGCTCAAAAGTCCTATACTATAGACCAAATTATTACTTAACACTTCATTATTCTTGTGATCAGGCAAGGCTAGTGGAGTTATGGGTTTTTTAAGTGTTTATTTTGCAATCAAAAAGGGTAAAGGTTCAAAAGGGTTTGCAAGGGATAATGCATAACGTGGGTCATTTAAGTTAATGGGTTTAAAAAAAAGAAAGCCTTCATCATTTCCATAAAGTATGCATCTCATAATTTCAAACCAGTTTAATACAAGTTCTAGAGGTAATCTTCCTAAGGGAGTATCACACATAACAAAAAAGAATGAAATGAATATAAAATGCATTCATGTAGGCTCAAAATTTCACATGTGCTTATGTGAAAATCCATCAAAGTTTTATACATTACCTAATCACTTAAGCATCAAATTTTTGACTGACTTTATGCAACTAACTATTTCAATCAATCCATATGATTCACCTTCCACTCAAGTTGCCTAAGTCAAATTCAAGCACACAACTTAATCCTCTATCTAAGTACTATGATAAAATGACATAGTTCAACCTTCATCACAGTTCAAGTGCAAAATTGCAAAAATTTTAAAATTAGTCCCGCCCCTACACTTCAATGAGACATTGTCCCCAATGTCAAAAAAAATAAGGAAATGAGAACATAAAGACTCCCTGGATTATAGGAAACTCAACGAATGAAATCAAAATTCACAGCTCCAATCTTGCATTCCTAAAAAGAACAAAACAGATAAAGAAAACATAAATGAGATACTTAAATGAAAGCAGTAAAAAGAAACTAAAACAACAAAGAACTAAAATGAAAGCATAAGATTGGGGTGCCTCCCAACAGGTGCTATGTTTAACATCAATAGCACGACGTAGCCATTTGATCACGAGTCTTTGAGTGAAATGCTTGTGATGGTTCTCAACTTTTGACCATAATAATGCTTCAACTTTGCCCATTCACTTTGAAAGTTCTTCCATCACTTCCCTCAACTTCAATCGCTCTATAGGAGATAACATTCTTCACAACAAAGGGCCCCAACCATCTAGAGTGCAATTTACCTGAAAAAAGCTTCAATCTAGAGTTGAAAAGTAAAACTTTCTCTCCTGGAGCATTTTCTTTCCTTATGATGTGTTAGTCATGCCATTTCTTAGTTTTCTCCTTGTAGATTTTGGAGTTCTCATACGCTTCATTTCGAAATTCTTCCAATTCACATAGTTGAAGAGATCGATTTTTAACCGATTTTTGCCAATCAAGATTCAACTTCCTAACTACCCAATAAGCCTTGTGTTCCAACTCTACCGGAAGATGACAAGCTTTTTCAAAAACCAAACAATATGGACACATGCCAATTAAAGTCTTGAAAGTCGTCCTATATGCTCAAAGGGCATCATCAAGCTTGAGAGCCCAGTCTTTCTAGTTAGGGTTCACCGTTTTCTCAAGAATGTCCTTGATCTCTCGATTTGATGTTTTAGCTTGGCCATTTGACTATAGGTGGTAGGGTAAAGCAACCTTGTGTCGAACTCCATATTTGGTTAAAAGATTAACCAGAAGTTTATTGCAAAAATGAGTACCTTCATCACTAATAATGGCCTTTAGAGTGCCAAATCTTGTGAAAATATTTTTCTTGATAAATCTGAGAACAATCTTGGCATCATTTGTTGGTAAAGTTATAGCTTCAACCAATTTTGATATATAGTCCACTGCCAAAAGGATATAGGATTATCCACAAGATTTGGGGAATGGTCCCATGAAGTCAATACTCCATAAATCAAAGACCTAAAAAATGTTGGTCAAAGGAAGCTCATGACGTCATGAGATATTACCCATTTATTGACATTGGTCACACATCTTAGTGAAAGCATAATTGTTCTTATGTAGCATAGGCCAATAGAAACCAGATTGGAGAACTTTTACTGCTGTTCTTGTTGGGTCAAAGTGACCTCCACATGGTGATGAATGACAATGCTCTAAAATTGCTAAGACTTCATCTTCCGGGATACGTCTTCGAATCACATGATCACTACCTCTCTTAAATAGTAAAGGCTTATCCCATAAATAACTTTTCGCATCAAATAGGAATTTTTTCTTTTGGGATGGATTTAAATTCGAAGGAATCAAACTTGTAGCTAAATAATTCACCACATCGGCAAACCATGGAAGCTTTTAATTGACTCTAAATAACTGCTCATCTGCGAAAGTCTATTAGATAGGTATTGGTAGCTTTGATTCCTCAAGCTCTAATAGAGATAAATGGTCGGCAACTACATTTTTGTCCCCCTTTTTGTCCTTAATCTCGACATCAAACTCTTGCAAAAGCAACACCCATCGAATGAGTGACGATTTGGCATCTTTCTTTGCAAACAAATATCGGATTGTCGCATGATCTGTGAAAATCACAACCTTGAACCCAATGATTTATGACTGAAACTTGTCCAAAGCAAACACAACCACCAATATTTCCTTCTCTGTAGTAGTGTAATTTTGCTGGGCACATCAAAAGTCCGGCTAGGGTAGTAGATAACGCGGAACACTTTCTCTCGCCTTTAGCATAAAGCTGCTCCCACTGCGAAGTTACTCACATCACACATAATTTCAAACGGTTGTTGCCAATCAGGTGTGATCATCATGGCACCTGAAATCAATTTTTTCTTGATTAACTCAAAAACTTGCAAGAATTTCTCATTGAACTCAAATTTCACATCCTTTTCTAAGAGATTACAAAGAGGTTTGACGATCTTAGAGAAGTCTTTAATGAATCTTCGGTAAAACCAGCATATGCAAGGAAACTACGGATACCTTTTACATTTGTCGGTAGAGGAAGCTTTTCAATAGTTGTTGTTTTGGCTTGGTCCACTTCAATGCCATGGGTAGACACTTTGTGACCCAACACAATTCCTTCCCTCGCCATAAAATGACATTTCTCCCAATTGAGCACCAAGTTGGTATCCTGACATCTTTTCAACACTAGAGACAGATTATGGAAGCACTTATCAAATGAATCACTAAAAATAGAAAAATCGTCAATAAAGACTCCCATGAAATTCTCAACCATATTAGAAAAATAGCCATCATGCAATGTTGAAATATAACAGGAGCATTATAAAGATCAAAAGGCATGCGCCTAAATGCAAATATGCCAAAAGGACAAGTAAATGTGGTCTTTTCTTGATCTTCAAGTGCTATGATTATTTGGTTATATCCCGAGTACCCATCTAAAAAATAATAAAATGCATGTCCAGCAAGTCTATCCAACATTTGATCTATAAATGGCAAAGGAAAATGGTCCTTCCTAGTGGCTTTGTTCAATTTCCTATAATCCATACTAACCCTCTATCCAGTGATTGTCTTAGTGGAAATAGTCTCATTGTTATCATCTTTAACTATAGTGAATGCACCTCTTTTAGGAAGAACCTGAGTAGGACTAACCCATAAACTATTAGAAATTGGGTAAATGATTCCAACTAAGCCACTTTTGAATTTTGTTCCTAACTACTTCCTTCATTGCTGGATTCAATCTTCTTTAGGGTTCAATGCTGAGGGTGAATGACTGCTTCATCAAAATTTTATGCATTACAATAGAAGGATTAATTTCCTTAATGTATGAAATTGACCAATCTAATGCATTTTTTAACTCCCTTAACAAATTTTCTTTTTCTAAATGAGTCAATGAAGATGAAATAATGACAAAAAAAGTTTGATTAGCACCCAAGAATGCATATTTTAAATTTTTAGGCAAGGGTTTTAAATCAATCGATGGGTGCACATCTTTCACTTCATCAACAACATCAGCATTAGTCACAAAAAATAAAGACTCAGTTTGATAAAATTTTTTCAAGCATTCAAAAGAATCCAATACCATCATAAAACAAGCTTCATCATCATCCATAGCATCTTTTCTAAACATACGTTCCAAACATGCTAATAATAGATCTTTAGATATAAGGGAAGGAAAAGATGTTACCACATAAGAAGATATGGCATCCACTTGGTTGCAAGTCAGTGTATCACTTGGATATTTGAGCGATCTGTATATGTTAAACTCACCTTCTCATCATTTACATGCAAGGTTAGTTCCCCTTGTTTCACATCAGTCATTGCACCTCTGGTAGCCAAGAATGGTTGCCAAAGTATGATCGGGATCTCCTTATCTTCTTTCATATGGAGCACCACAAAATCTACAGGGAGAATAAATTTGTCAGCACGAACAAGAACATATTTTATAATACCTCGAGGACAAGTGAGGGAATGGTCAACTAGTTAGAGGTAAGTTGTCGATGGCTTGACTTCTTCTAATCCCAGCTTTTGGAAGATGAAAAGAGGTATGAGATTTATGCTTGGCCCTAAATCGCAAAGCACTTTACCAAAATATGTGTATTGTGAAGCTTCCCGAATCTTTCAATTTCTGTGGTAACATCAATACCATCTCATAATCTCCAAATCTCCTCATTTTGGTAACATTGTCCTTGATGAATTTTGTGTAATTCGGTACTTGCTTAATAGCTTCAAATAAAGGAATGTTGTTCTCAAGTTTCTTAAAGATTTTAAGGAATTTTACAAATTGATCATTGATTTTCTTCTGTTGAAATCTTTGAGGATATGGCAACTTGGGGATGATTTTTGTTTACATTTCCCCTTCTAGTTTCCTCTCCGAACTAACTTCCTTCTCAACTATTGTAGGTGCACTTGCTTCTTCACAAGTATTCTTTCATTCGTTATTATTGGATTGAGTTGAGCTTTTTTCTTTATGTTTCACCTCTTCCAATTCTTTTCCACTTTGAAAAATGATAGCCTTGCACTGGTCTCTTGGATTAGTTTCGGTATTACTTGGAAATGTCATCTGATTCAAATTCCCAACAGCATTTGTAAGTTTTCCTAATTGAACTTCCAAACCCATCACTGAAGTCCCAATACTGGTTACTTGCATCTTTAGCTCATCCATCTCCTTCTCATTCTTGTAAAAACAGTTTCTTGTCTCAATTACAAAAGTGCCAATCATTTCTTCCAAGGAAGGTCTCTGTTCTGCCCATGGTGGTCCATATCTAGGTGGGTGGGGCATGTTCCTTTGAATATCATAGTTATATTGCTCCTTAGAGTTGTAGCCTTGACCATATAGATTTCCCATTGGTTATGACTTAGATCCCAAGTTCCTTTGCTTAACAAATTGAGCTTGTTTCACCCCCTCATCATTGGTGTAGAAAGATTGACTAGTAGCTGCCACCTGTTCATTATGTCTTTCTTTTGACATGAATTTTGAAAATTGATTAGATAAGGCTACCAATTGAACAGATAACTGAGTCACTTGGTGCAATTCTAAAATTCCTCTCTTTCTATTAGTTCTCTCGGAGGGTCACTGGTAACTGTTTGAAGCCATGTCTTCCAACAATGCACATCTTCTTAAGATATTTTTCTCATAAGAGTACCATCTATTTTTGCATCTACAATGGTTCGAGTCTGGTCTTTCAACCCGTTGTAGAACATTTTCACTTGTACCCATTCTTGATATCCGTAGTGTGAACACTTTTTCAAAAGATCTTTATACCTCTCTCAAGCCTCATGCAATGGCTCCAAGCCATGCTATTTAAATGTACTAATCTCAGCTCTTAACTTCGCAGCTTTACCAAGTGGAAAAAATTTAATCAAGAACTGCTGTGCCACCTCTTACCAAGTTCGCATTCTATCAGTAGAAATTGAGTGAAGCCAATTCTTTTCTTTGTCCCAAAGAGAGAATGGGAACAAAGTGAGCCTAATGTCATCTTGCATTGCCCCTTCAGTCTTGATAGTGTCACATAATTCCTATGTAGCACCCCCATACCATAGGATATGTACCGGGACGCCCGTAGGTCATTCCGACACACACCCTACGATAAAGGTGCGCTACGAACAACCACTAACACTCCACATGGCATCAATAATCATAAAGCATTAATATGAAATTCACTAATTTT
>JANVCQ010000200.1:77628-94622 GCA_025531925.1 Erythroxylum plowmanianum | reverse complement strand
AGATGGTGTTATGCGACGGCCTAAGAGATTCTACGACGTCTTTTAGACGACGCAAATTGTATGCTTCTGTTGTAGTGACTAAACAAGGAGGTAGCCACCTCCTTATATAGGTAAGAAACTTGTCTCAATTGTTGTCCCTAACCAATATGAGACAACAAAGGAACCAATACTCAACAGTTAATTATACAAAACTTTGCTCATTAACCATGTCAATATAGCAGCCAAACCCATCCAACCAATTGGGTTTGGCAACTGGTTGGGATTCAGTTTCTGAGCTGCTTGAAATTTTATCGGATGGGAGCCAAGTTCAAACGGTTCGATAGATTGGTACTCAATTCTTTAATCATTAAGACAAAACAACGTAATTCTAATTCGAATTCGAATTAATTAATCTTTTTAAAATTTATATTCTGTCTTATTTTCAGTTTAATTTTAATTTTATTTGGTAGAGATTAATTTTTATAAGTAGTATTTTATTACATTTATATTTAGTGTTTTTAGTGTTATTTTTAATTAAAATTTTAAAAAATTGAAAATTTTAAAAAATAAAAAACATATACGTTTCAGATAAGACTCGATGGCGTAGAATAACATTGACACATGCCATAAAACCAGGGAAAGGGGTCGGGTCAAAGAACATCAAGGTCCGGCAAATGACTAGCTAACAGGCTAGCAAGCATCTCAAGGTCCGGCAAATGAAACCCTCTGCTTCTGACCGAATATCTGATCAGCCTACTAGCAAGGCCCAAGGTCAAATGGGTGAACCTAATCTGAATCTTGCAGAAGAGTGTGTGAACAGCGTTTGTCATTTCGAGTCACGACTCACGTGAACCCATCTAATGTAAATCATGAGACTGGAAGAAGTTGGTTGTTTTGTTGCAACCAGATGTCAAAACCAGAGAAGGAGATGTGTAACCAATCTTCATTTTCCTCTTGTTTTTGGGTATGAAGTTCGGACCAGATCCTGTTTTATAAATCAATTCCTACTCTATTTTATTAAATAACAGGATTGAAACATTCTAAATGGTTAGAGAGAATCTCATCCGATGAAGTTAATTACTGTGTAGGCCCACTTCAATCGTCACAAATTGAAAGCAAAATAAGAGAAGGTTGTCACCTTCCTCGGTTGTTTATGTTCAGCCATTTAAGTTCACTTTTGCTTGCAGTAATCCACCTTCACCAGTCACCATTTTCAACGGAGGAGACCTACTCTCTTGACTCTTCTCTTGAACATATCATCCCATTCTTGTCCACCCTCACCAACCTCTTAGTATGGCTATCTCATCCTCCTCTCCGACGTCTGGATTTGATGGTCTTCCTCTCTAACATGGCCCATCTTCTCAAAGTTCTCTCCTTTTTTATTTTTCTGTTAGTTCCTACCTCATGCCAAATCGATGAACTTTTCTATGCCGGATTCACAGATGCAGGCACCAACATAACATTAACTGGTATTGCAGATATTGAAAAAAATGGCATCCTTCGCTTAACCAATGACACTACTAGATTAATAGGTCATGGTTTTTACGTCTCTCCATTTCAGTTCAAGAACAGAACAGATGGAAAGGTCTTATCTTTCTCTACCACTTTCGCCTTTGCTATAGTCCCCGAGTATCCAAGACTCGGTGGTCATGGACTCGCTTTCGCAGTATCAACTTCTAAGGATCTAAAAGCTCTCCCAAGTCAGTACTTAGGCCTCCTTAACGCAACAGACGAAGGCAACCTCACGGACCACCTATTTGCGGTTGAGTTCGATACTGTACAAGATTTTGAGTTCGGTGACATCAACGACAACCATGTTGGTGTCGATATTAACAACTTGAGGTCCAATGCCTCCGCTGTCGCAGCTTATTACACTGAAGATTCTACCAAACAAGATTTAAATCTCAAGAGTGGTAATCCAATTCAAGCATGGATCGATTATGATTCTGTTCAACAAGTTCTCAATGTAACTATTTCCCCCAATTCTGAAAGACCAATCTTGCCAATCTTGTCGTTTCCTTTAGATCTATCAACAATTTTTGAAGAGTATATGTATGTTGGATTCTCTGCTTCAACGGGTTTGCTTGCTAGCTCGCATTATATTCTTGGATGGAGTTTCAAGATTAATGGGCAAGCTCAAAGTTTGGATCTTTCTTCGTTGCCCCGACTTCCTGGTTCAAAGAACAAGCATTTAGATACGACTATAGGGGTTTCAGTTGCATCAGTTGTTATTGCAATTACCGCGATTTCTCTGTGCGTGTTTTATTTTGTTAGGAAGATTAAGAACGCTGATGTAATAGAAGATTGGGAGTCTGAAATTGGTCCGCATCGGTACTCGTATCAAGAGCTGAAAAAGGCAACGAAGAGTTTCAGTGAAAAGGAACTTCTCGGGCATGGTGGTTTTGGTCATGTTTACAAAGGTACGTTACCAGGTTCAAAGATACAAGTTGCTGTTAAGCGAGTCTCAAATGAGTCCAAGCAAGGACTGCGAGAATTTGTATCAGAAATTGCCAGCATAGGGCGGCTTCGTCACCGGAATTTGGTGCAGTTAATGGGATGGTGTCGTCGGAGAGACGATTTCCTTCTTGTCTATGACTTCATGGCTAATGGTAGTCTAGACAAGTTCTTGTTTGATGAGCCTAAAATGGTCTTAAATTGGGAGCAAAGGTTCAAGATAATAAAAGATGTAGCTTCAGGGCTTCTTTACTTACACGAGGGCTATGAGCAAGTGGTGATTCACAGAGATATTAAGGCAAGCAATGTTCTGTTAGACGATGAGCTAAATGGTAGACTTGGTGATTTTGGTCTTGCAAGATTGTATGAACACGGTTCAAACCCGAGCACTACACGGGTTGTGGGAACATTGGGGTACTTAGCACCTGAGCTATCAAGAACAGGGAAGGCCACAGAGAGCTCAGATGTGTATGCATTTGGTGCACTTTTACTAGAGGTCACATGCGGTCGGAGACCAATTGAGCCCAAGGCATCACCTGAAGAAGTCCTTGTGGATTGTGTTTGGAAAAAATTTGTAGAAGGTAGAGTACTTGATGTGGTGGACAAGAGACTGAATGGTCATTACAATGACAAAGAAGTGTTGATAGTGTTGAAACTGGGGATTATGTGCTCAAATTCTGTCCCAATGGCACGACCCAACGTGAGACAAGTAGTGGGGTACTTGGATCAAGAAGTTGGATTGCCTGAAAAATTGAGGGCTCCTGATAGTTTTTCTGCAGAGGGGTTTGATGATCTTGTGAACCCTTTAGCTTCCTCATCTTCTGATCACATGATTTCCTACTCTTGCATGGAAAAAGGGTATGGCGGTAATGCTAGTTTTGCTTCTGTTTCTACCTCTTCCATTGTCCATGGTAGAGGAGACAGTAGGTAGGGAATTTCTTGTACAGAAGCAGTTTTCTTGAGATAATCTCATGTCTTCTCTTGATTGTTATTCGATTTTTCCCTCAAGTTTGTATCTGGTAATCGATTACTTTGAGTCGAGCCAAGTACAATAACATACTCCCTCCTATTCAAAATAAAAGTCGTTTTAGAGAAATTTCAATTATTTAAAATAAGTGTCATTCACGATTTTTCATGCATGTTTATAATTTTATTTTCAAAATTACCCTTTAATTTCTCTCATATCTTAATTATACAGATTACATTTTCAAAGCAATTGAACATGCAATTAATAAGAGTATATCAAACATTTCACTAGCTTTCTTAATAAATATGCATCTCTCTAAAACGACTTTTATTTTAGATAGGAGGAAGTACTAGTTTTGCTTTGCTTTGTTTTGGACTCAGATTTCAGCTTTGGATCACTCATTCTTTAAGTCTGTTATTAAATTACGTTTCTTAGTAGTATGTCAAAGTTTGTCAATGCCCCGTCTGTTTATATAGTTTTCTTCTGTTTACATGTGAGTTAAGTCAACATTTTAAAAATAATTAATAACTTGTTAGTAGTGTATTCAAATAAATTATTTAGGAAATTACTAATTCAAATTCAGTTGATGGAATTAATCTAACCAACCTTAACAATCTCTTTCAAACATCTTATTTTAAAAGCTTTTATTTTTTATTAAAAGTGTATTTTTAGCCTCAAACGTTACAACAAAATATATAATAAACCTTAGCATTTCAAAACGTGCAAACTAGACACAATTTTTTCAAACATTCAAAACTTTACTTAAAGGGATGAAAAATTACGGAGGTTAACTCTTCCACTCCACATCAATGTTAATTGGTATTATTTTTATTTTTTAAATAAAAGTGAACCTCACTTGAGATTTACGGTCTAAAATATAAATTCATTGACAAGTAAAATCTACCGTCTAAAATATATAAAAAAAGGGATGATAAGAAGAATTCATTGTCTAAAATATATAAATAGTTACTTCACTATGTAACTGTGAGATTTAATTTTGATTAAGAAAAAAATTAATTATATAAGTGTGGAGCTCATATTCTATTTAAATATATATATATATATAAATATATAAATAATATCATTTCAGTATTAACAAAAAGTTAACTTCGTCAAATTTTTCGTCCATTTAAAATCTATTCTAACTATTATAAAAAAATTAAGGTTGAATCTAAACATTTGAAAATGCTAGATTCAAGTTGTATTTTATTATAGACATTAAAATTCAAAATACACTTTTGACCTTTTTATTTTTTATTTTTTAAGTTTGCTTTATCTTATGTGAATATATAATTTAACACTTCAATCTTTTTTACATTTAGACGACATCGTATTACTTTTAACTGGTTCAAGTTATTCAAGTCAACTCTCGCGAACTCAAGATTCAAACTTGAATTTTGAATCAAACCGAAGCAAATTATAATCCATATAAATAGCTTTCACTTTAATAATGCACTATTTCTTAATCAGTGTAGAAATTTCACACATTCAAAGATGGAATAGACCCGCACGCTGAAAACTCCAAAAAAAAAAAAAAGGCTCAGATTTAAGCACGTTCTTGATGCAAAAGAATGAGAAATGTATGGAATTTCAAAGGTGACATCTAATAAAGTCGAATTTATTTCATTTTTGTTGATTGCCATTTGACTTGAAGAGAATAAGGAAACCTTGTCAAAGCGATGGCTAATGGCCACTAAAGTAGTGGAGGGCCTGGAGGCGGAGCTCACGAAATGATTCAACAAGATAAAGTTGTTATATTAGAGTCCGGAACTTTGTTTAATTTTATGGTATTTTATTTTGTTCTATAAATTTCAACCATTTATTTGTGTAAATTTCACATAGATTTCGCATAAATAAACACGGGATCTATATAAATAAATAACTGAGATTCATGAGATAGAATAAGACATCATAAAATTAGACAAAAGATCTTGTGCTTATTACAGTGAGAGTGGAGTCTCATCTTTTCAATTATAAATTATTTTATTGAAAGGAATCATTGAAGTACAAAACTTTTGATAATTACTATATTATTTTCTTATAGGGAAATAAAACAATAATATTCATTTCTATTAAATTAAAAAATTAATCGATATGATTGATTTAATTTTAATCCATTTAAATTTTTGGTTTAAATTTTTAATTTTTGATTTGATTTATTTTAATAATTTTTATTGTTAAAATCGATCAATTTTTTAAATTAATTACTTTTTATATATAAAAATTAATTAATTAATTTTTATTTAATAGTTTTTCAACTAAAATTTCAAATTTTTTATAAACAAGAATAATATTTTTAATCATATTTTAAAATTTTTAATTTTAATCAATCTTTAATTAATTTTATAATAGTCTAATACTAATTGAATTTTTTAAATTTTAAATTTATTATCTTACTGGTTTAATTTTTGGTCCAGTTTTGAAAAAATAATTTTTGAACATAAGAAGTTACAAATCATTTTAATTTGGACGATTCGACAATCTAATTTGTTTAAAAATGACATTATTTTTAATCTAAATTTAAAATTTAATTAATAAATTGAATTGCTTATAAACTTACAAAATCACTAAAAATATGACCCAAAGATTGCTATGATACGCTGAAACAGTATCACAAAAATTAATATTTCTCGGTAGCCGGATTAAGAAGTATTGTATTTTTATCTGTAAAGGACATGTATAAGATTAAAAATTATAAATAAAATTTTATTAAATTTTATCATATTGCTTTTCTTTAATTTTAATAGCAATTTATATTAAAATTTAAAAAATTAAATAATAGTATTAATAAAATTGTAAAAGAAAATTGAACAATTGTATGGATGATATGAAAATAGAATAAGATCAGTTTACTCTTAGAAACGGACGAATACATTATGAAAGTTAAGCCAAAGTTGATTTTATTTCCTACATATAATTTATTAAATTTAGATAAAATAACGATATTTTAAATACTAATTTATTTAAATGTGATCAAATTAAATTTAAATAAAAAACTGAGTTGACTCGACTATCGTTTCGAAAGAAAAGAAAGTGATAGAAATAATGAATTTATTTTTTAAACCAAATCGTGTGATACCTAATCTATATAAGGCCTACTTTTCAATAGCAAGTTGTTTTAAGTGGAGCAATTGAGGTAATATGCCACTTATAAAGCCTCTGATAAAGTTAAAAAGATTTCAATACTATGATGTATACTTCCAAGCAACAATCGGTGGATACATCACTGTTAAGCAGAAGGACCAAACAACATTGCAGGATTAGTCCACAGGTTTAAACTTCCTACATGAACCAGCTTCTGGATTAGTCCACAGGTTTCACTGGTGCTCTTACAATTTTTACAGTTTATAAATCTTATTTTTTTTTGTCCCTGAAATCACTGGTGCTCTTACATTTTTTTTTTGAGATATCAGTTCAAAGGTGCCATTTGCTTTTGATATTGGGGTGAGGAGGTGCTCCATTCTTTTAGCTATAATCATAGCTCTTATCCAGTTTATACTATGATCCGCAACTTGATATTTATCTTCAGCAACAGCCTTGTACAACCTGTTGTTCCTTTCTTTCCTCGGTGAATAAATGGGGGTTACAAAATCAATTTTGATAAGAATAACATTTGGTTGTCTTGATCTAGTTAAAGAAATAAGCCTACCAAGAGTTTTCTCCCAATCCAACATTTGCATAGCTATTCCTAACCATTGCTGGATGTGGCCCCATACCACTTTAGAGTAGTTGCAATTAAAGAATAGATAATTCCGATCCTTCCTCAGGCACTCTACATAGTTGTTGGCCATATCATCTGGTCTTCATCTGTAGTCTATTTTTTTTTTATCATAAGCCATGTGATAATGGAAGCTTTCGAGTTGAGAGAGTTTTTCCAAAGGAGATTATCCCAAGCAACATCAGAAGAGACATTGTCGAAAAGTAAATGACATGAAGCATTAGTGAAGATACCCTGTAGGTTTGGGGTCCAGATGAAGGTATTTACACTACTTGAGTCATGGAAAGTAGGAAGAAGTGGCTTCAAAGCATGAAATCCTCTAACGTTGTCATGCCATGCTCCATTAAGAATGATATCAGAGACTTTAAAAGAGGCAGGTCGTCTGTTTCGCAACTGATTGAGTTTAGATCTATGAAGAAGTGGACTAGCATTTGATTACCAATCTTATGGTTAATAAAGGGGTAAGTGAAGCTTCTAAGATGCAATAAATAATTGAAGATCCAAGAGAATTGTGTGGAAGGTAAGATCTGCTGGAAACTAGCATAAAGACACCATTCAATACCTTTTTGTAATAACTAAAGATAACTTAATTGCTTTATACTTTATGATATGAAAATAATTGAAAGATGAGAAGAAGAAGAAGAAAGAAAATGCTTATGTTTTCATTCCTTTCTTTGAAACATACTAGTTATAATGTATAGTAAGAGAAGAAATCTCAATAATTAGTCCAACAGCTAGAAAATAGATTCTAAGAATATATTTATAGCTGTACAGTCCCCACAATTAATAAGACCGTGGTTTGTCATGGAGCTAGCTTGTTGCTTTGATGTTTATGGATATGCATAAATGCTATACGTCCAAAAATATGAGGAGACAAATTGGGTATTGTTAGAGCGACTACAACATCAATAAGGATTTGAATTGTTGTTTAAAATTCAATAGAATGGGAGGGAGTTTGATTAATTAAATATGCAACAAAAGAAAGAGTTTCTCCCTAATAGGTCAACGACAGATGAGCTTGAATTAAAGGTACACGAATTGATAGAATCTAAACGTGATCGAATCACGGGCACAACGAAAAACAAAAATTTTGACGAATTATGAGCAAATCTCGATAATTGATTAACTTGAATAAAACAAATAGAAGAATCATAAGAAATCGTACCATGTTTGAGTTCCTGTTGAAAATTTCCGATTTGTTAACCACAAGTTGTTCACTTGTTTAGCCTCTGATGGTATCCACAAAATAACTTCTCAACACTTTGAGAGGAAGAACGTAAGAGTACTAGCTCACTTTTCTTTTCTTCCTATTAATAGAAAAATCATTAGGGCGGTTTTGTAATTTTATTAAAATTAAATTCCTTAATTATAATTAAAGTTATACTCTAATTATAATTAACTTAATTTTAATAAAATCAAATATCTTATATTTGATCCCTAAAGTTTATCAAACTTTATAATTAAATCTAACTTAATTAAATTGATTTTTCTTTCATAAATTGCTCTTTGATGTGTGACCCATTAGGTTCCTAATATATTGATAATGATTATAAATTATAATTCTAATTCATAATTAAAATTAGATAAATTAAAACTCCTTTTAATTTATCTTTAGTTCTCCAATTAAATAATTGATAATCATAGATCAAGATTGACGTCTAGCAATATATCATGACCGCCTAAATATCAGGAATGTTAAAATGATTTGACTTAACTTTTTCCATATATGGTTTTGATGTATAATCTAATCCTTCCGTCATTCAATATTCTAATTGGACAGAGTATGGATATAATGTTTACTCTTTTGGTCCAATCATGTTCGTTCTTGCTAATTTGTAGTTGATTTATAATTGATATTTAAAAATGCCTTTTCAAATGTCAATTCACTATGGTCAGAAAATTCCATAAATCACTACTAATCAAGAACAGTAGAACATTCTCTCTAATTACTTTAGAGTGACAAATTCTTTATTGGCTTACTCAACTATCTCCATATGATTCATATTGTATCCAAGTATTACCGACTAAATTATCCTAGGATAATTCATAAGTAATATCAAAACATAACAATTCTTACAGGAGATACCTTGATAATTTCAAGTCTAAGGATCAATTATATAATCATCATTATGCGAAAATTCACAGATACATAAGTAATATTCTATTAGAGATTCTCATAGTCTGGTCAATTTAGTGACTTATTTTCTAATAATCACCTACACATTAGTTTAAGTATCTATATAGTTTAATTTTATGAGATCAATTACTTTCTTTATACGAAAGAAATATAATGTGTGATAGTTTTATCGTTTTAACAATATCCTATTTTGATGAAACTACAATTAGGAACATTTAGGAATAATACTTAAATGTAAATTAAATCTCACAATTATGATCTCATTATAATTTCAATTACACATTATTTATTCCAAGGATTTTATCTTTAGTATTAAAACATCAAATGTAATTAATACATAAAGATAAAGAATGCCTTTATTAATAATTATATCATTAAACTACAACCAAAGTAATTGGCTATAGGGCATAAACTAATAATCTACCACTTGCACTAAGCCAATCATTTAAGTATGAATTCTCCTAGATTTTCTATAGTAAACACTTGCTTAAATCTTAGAACTTCCATCTCAATTATCATTATAATTAAGAAATTTTGTTGAAATACATCATTGGATCTTTGATGATACCTTAGCTCCTTTTATATGTCCAATGACTCTAATGTTCTATAGTACATTATTGTCTTGAACAATGCAAGGAATTATATCAAGTTCATTAAAGAACTTATTCATCTAATTAATCATTTCCACTAAATGAAAATATATTATGACTTAATTAGCAACCATTGCTACATTGGAACCTTTCCAATCCTAAATAATATTGTTCTAAGTAAATAAAAATTAATTAGGATTTGCTTCTAAAGTTATATCCTTATCTTCTTGAACTCAAATATCAACTCATACATAGAATAATGGATATCATCAATACTTCACAAGTATATGATATCTCAAATACTGAACACCTTTAGTATATTTTCTATGTAATTGGAGTTAGAATAGGTAAGCAACTTCCAATCTATCTCTATATATCTAATTCCTATAATTAAGTTGTTACATTTTCATATCCAATAAGAGTTGTTCTTGGACAATTATGATTTCAACAATTGAAAATTAAAATTGTTGTTCTCTATGAGCAATATGTCTCCACATACTCCCACTGAATAGGACAACCATACTCCACTAATCTTTTTATAAATATGATAAATTCATAATCATCTCCAAAATAAACTCTTTGGATTCATCATGAAAGTGAATCTTTCAATGTCTTGTAGCCTTTCAGCTATACATCAAATTTATCGATAAAGGTACTAGTTCTAATTAGATGCACTGTCATAAGATTTGAACTTTTCAAATTTCATCTTACTCTCACTACTTATCTTCAGAACTATTATACTATAAGTATATATTGAAACAAACAATTTGTTCAATAGGTTTGTAAGATTATATCTAATCCTTTGGATATCTCATAACCTTCTATTATCCAATGTAGTTCTAAGCTTAATGGATAATGTATGCTTCAACTAAGCATTACATCCTTAAATCATTAACTTTGACTCTTTCAAAACTTATCATTTCATATCTAATATGAAATCTTACTAATTGATTCAATGGGAACTGTTGAAGGTAAGTCATTATACTAGGCATCGTGATAGAAGAAATAATATTGTATCTTACAATATCTCATATTGTTGTTTCCTCCTTATATAAATCTATACTCTTATGAATTCAATAATGAAGGTATTTACTAGAGAATCTCATTCCCTATAGATAACCAAAAATTTAAAACTCATCGTAATGAATGTTTCAACATTCTTAATGCTTAATTTTTACTTAGATTTAAACAATTTGAACTTTTTAAAATTTTAAATCATTATTTAATTTTATACGTATGGCTATATCACATAAAGTCGTTAGTAATTTAATGAAACATAAGTATCATCCTTATATGAATTGTTATTCCATCCAATACATCATATATATAAATTTAACATTTCAATACCATTATCATCCTTTCACCAAAGGTTGATTTGGTTATTCTTCAACTTTACAAGTTTCATATGATTCGTAATCAAAAGGATACACATATCCTTGTATGCAACTTTATGATTCTCATTATGTTATTTTTTAACCCACATTGCATAAAAGGATAGTCTCAGTTATTTGACTTTATATTCTTGCCACTTATATTAAAAAAACTCTTTTGATCCAACACATTCAAACTATTAGTATAAAATTGGATCAACTACTTTACTTGACAATCTATTTATTATCATGCTTTGAACATTAAAATAATGTTGAATCCAAATTCAATATCAAACACTCATAAGCATGAGCTAGAAATATATATGATTATTATCATATCTCTTATAGGCAAGAAAACTTACGCAATCATTTTCTTCTATTAATAACTATTATCTTACTATAACAAAGCCTTTAATTGTAGTCCACAATTATGCTTTTAGTAGGCTAAATTAAGTAAAACAATTCCAACAAGGTATTGTACCTTTAGCTCTATTCCATGCAACCGCTTGCATTTTGCTATCATGGTATTGACATACATCTTACATGTTGTCATCAAAGTTTATGAGACATTAGTCAACTTAAATTGTCAATACATTTTATCAACTATATGATTTTAACATATCTCTAAAACTTTGTCACCGAATCCTCAATAAGGATTATAACATAATAACATAATGGACATACAATTTTCTATTTTCTAACTTTGAGAACCCTTCTCAAGCATATCCTATACCTAAAAAATTTGGTTCACTAAGTATACTAAACAAGGTAAATTCCATTAAGAAAATATTATAAAAGTAAGAAAAATAAGTAATTAATATCTCATAACTACCAAATGAGATTAGGACTTTAATCATGTATTTGATGACTCCCACTATTTTATTCAAAATAATAGCCCTCACTACTATTCGAAAAGATTACTTTAATATTTCTAATAGGCTAGGATTCCATTCAAATTTAATTGATCTTGAGTTTGCTCAACAAACCAACTAAACTTAAATTAGGTAGATAACAACTTTATCAATCACATCCCATATAACTCCAAGATCCGTTAGGTGACAACTCTTGCCAAAACTTAACATATATATTATTCCTAACTTTGCTTCTAAATTCATGTGATTATGAGTTTGCTCATCCAAATCACATAAATTTGGTTAAGTAGAACCCACTGTTATAAAACTAAACATGTTCAGGTTAAAGCGGCATTGAGTTTGCTCAACAAGTCTACTATAAACAAAACTCAGGTTTATTCTTATAACAATGGAACACAAAAATCATGTTTTTAATGTGTACTTAATATTTTAACGAGATATTTCAATTTTAATTGTCTCATCAATCGTAAATTGCATATAAAATATCAAACATATAAAATATACAATTTATCATGCGTCCAATATATATATCTGCCATATAAATAAAGTATGTATCTTATGCATTTATAATCAAATTATATGCATAAAACATGAAGCTTTGATTTTCATAATCTAAAGTAATATTTCCAACTCTTTGAACAATTATATTAGATTAAACTCATTGATTCCAAAATAAACTAAATTTTTGTTCCAAATAGAAATTTATTTTGATTTGAAAATAATTTTTCAAATCCAATTGGAAATTATCTTGACTCTTTTAACAAAATTTAATTGAAAACAATTTTCAATAATTTGTACTTCTTACTTATTATAATTTAGAAAAACTCTTTCTTTCAAAGTTACACAAATAACTCATTCTAATCCAATTAGAAAACTATTTATAATATAATTAGAAATTTCTAATTCTAATCTCATTAGAAATTGTTTTCCCTTAATTAGAAAACTATTTTCTAATATTAAAAGAAACTACTTTCAAAATGAAATAAAACATTTTTAAATTTAATTAAGAAAGTCATTATATATTTATTTAGATATTGATTTATTAATTAATAAGGAAAATTTTCTTTAATAGATTAGAAAACTATTTTTCAAAATATTAAAGAAATCTCATTTTTAATTAATAAATAAAGCAATTTAAAAAATTTAATGAAGGAAAGTACTATTTCTAATAAATCAAGAAACTTATTATTCACAAATAAAGAAACAATTTCTAAATTAAATTGAATAATAATTCTCTAATAAATATAATCATAAATTTAATTCATCTCAAACAAATTGAAATAAATATATTTAATTTAAAAAACAACTTTCTTAATTACTTAAGAAAACACTTTTCTTAATTTTAAAGAGTCAAAGTAATTAATTTCAATCTAATTGAAAACAAATTAATTCTAATTTTAGAAACTTCTTTTCTAAAATTAATTAATAATCAATATAATTATTTATCTTAGTCATATTAAGAAAAATAATTACTTTAATTTTGAAGTTAAGATCTCATCTTAATTAATATAATCTCATTATATTTATAATTTCTAACATAATCCAATTATGAAAGAAATCATTTAAAACCTTGGCTTGATTCTAATTATTAATTTGATAACTAATTTAATTTAATAATTCAACTCTTGAAAAATTAAACTAAATTTCAAAATAGTCCTAATAAAATTAGCCCTTGAAAATATTTTTCAAACAATGGGAAAACATTTTTTAATTTTTTAGAAGTATAAGCTAATTTAATCTCCATTAAATTAGTTTAATAGAAAAATAAGGTCTTAAAAACATTACAAACAAATGAATATAGGATGAGAGGTTTTTGGCGCGTATATGGAGCTCCTATGCTGGCACGTACACAACAAGTCGTTGATTGGTGCGTACAATGCACGCGCCAACTGCGTCCTTTTCCATATGCTTTTAGAGAACGTGGGCATGTTTCTCACACGTGCCCGTCGTTCTCATGAATGTTCTCCAAAAATGTCTCCACATTTCTCCAACGCTCCTGCAAACTATCACAACTCTGCATCTACTCGATGTCCAACTGACGGTTCTTTAACAGTCTCTTAGTTTTTCTCCTCACTGTCGCCACCGCCTGCACTTTTGACACCACCGCTATTTCCATCCTTTTCACCGCCTTGGTTCGCGTTTGATGGGCAATTAACACCCATCGTCTTGCCAGTGGTGACAATCGTGCCCAACAACGAGATCGATTTCAATAGGCGATTAATGCCCATCGTCTTACCAGTGGCGACGTCAATTAGTCGTGTCGCCATGCTACCATCACCAGCGGTAAAACACCGTTGGTGAGAGGCTCCAATAGTGGCATTCAAGCCATTGATTCATCACTTAAAATCTAGATTCTGATAGAACAGAGTATAATGCTAATTCGAGGTTAACAGCCTCCAGAAGAGAGAAGAAGAAGCAAATTTTTGTTTGATATTTTTCTATCCTTTTTCTGAGCTATCATCAGCCTTTTTCAAAACAAAAGAAACAACTTCAAAACAAAAATCTAATAATAACCAACTCCCAAAGGAATCCAAAACAGAATTCAATCACTGGTCGTTAACTTCGTGAGTCACTCGTTGCTTCCAGTTGTATCCACATTTTCTATGGTCAGTTAGTCTTGGACCCATACAGGAGCCTTGGTGACCGTTTTGGATTTAGGCCTCATTTTTATACTCTTGCTCCTATCAATTGCCCCTTCCTTTTCGACAATCTTGTCCTCAAGATTGAGTGTGCTCTTTAGTCCATAAACAGCTTCTATTTCTTCTGCATCCTCCCAAAAAGTCTCCTCAAGTGGTAGACCATTCCACTGTATCAATACTTGCATCTTCCATTTGTTATTCTTCAAAACTTGGCGGCTGTCGATGATAGCCATTGGAGATACTTGTGGTTGGCCATTATAAGCCAATGGTGGTAATGGTAATGTTCCCGTTTCTGGCAGTTGATCACAATGTTTGAGTAAACTGACATGAAACATTGGATGTATTTGAGAAGATTCCGACAATTCCAATTTATAGGCCACCTCTCCAATCTTTTGCAACACCTTAAAAGGACCATAATAACATCTTCCAAGCTTAGAACAAACGGTTCCTCTGATTGTCTTATGGCGGTGAGGTTGCAGTTTAACATGGACCAAATCAACCTCCTTGAATTCACGCTCTTGTCTATGTTTATCATGCTGAATCTTCATATCATTTCTAGCTCGATTCAAATTGTCTTTCAATTGACGTAACACTGCATCTCAAGTTGTCAACTCACAATCAACAGCCTCATTTGTACTTGTTCTTGGCTAATATGGTGTCACATTTGGAGCTTCCCTGTCGTATACAATAAAGAAAGGAGTAAAACCTGTAGCTGTATGGTAAGAGGAGTTATAGTAAAATTCGGCCCATAGCAGATAATCAAACCACCGGTTTGGATGATCCATTACAAAACATCTCAAATATTGTTCCAAAAAATTATTGACAACTTCTGTTTGACCGTCCGTTTGAGGGTGGTAAGCTGAACTGTGTTTAAGTGTGGTTCCACTTGCCTTGAATAGTTTTTGCCAGAATTGACTCATAAAAATTGGATCCTTATCGCTCACAATTGATTTTGGCATTCCATGTAAACAATACACCATAGTAATGAACATTGTTGCAACTTTGGCGGCAATAAACCTAGCCTTCATAGCTCCAAAATAAGCATATTTTGATAGTTTATCAACCACAACGAAAATTAATGTATACCCTTCAGACCTTGGTAATCCCACAATAAAGTCCATAGATAATTCTTCCCAAACGTGGTTTGGTATAGCTAAAGGTTGTAACAACCTAGTCGGAACTTGAGTCTCATATTTAACTTGATTATAAATGTGGCAATGTTTGATAAATTGTTTAACATCTCTCATTTTTGGGCCAACTATACATACTAGCAATCCTAGCTATGGTCTTCTTGATTCCCCCATGTCCTCCTAAAGGTGTGGATTGGAATTCACAAATGATTCTATCCCTTAAATTGTTAACATTCGGCACCACTATCTTCCCACCCTTAAGTAACAACTCATCCTTGTAAGTATAATCAGTGTGGGAACCAGATAATACATTATCTAGCAGGTGCTTAAGTTCATCATCCCTAAGAATGGCATCTTTTATTTCTGCAAGGATATCAAACACTGGAATTGAAAGTGCCAAAAAAGAATTGGATGGTACCTTATTTTCTTCCACCTTACGAGACAATGCATCTGCAACCAAATTCTCCTTACCATGTTTATAAACCGCCTCAAAATCATAACCCAAAAGTTTGATGAGGTACACCTGCTATTCGGGGGTTTGTCTTGAGACTTTGTTGATCAGTTCTGATCACAAATTTCTTTCCCAATAGGTACTGTCTCCATTTTTTAACCACTTTCGTTACTGCAAAACAATTCCCGGGACTATGTTAAAGCATGTTGCATCCTGGGGTAGAGCTTTTTGTTAAAATATGCCATTGGATGGCATCTTTGAAGCAATACGGCACCGATCCCAATTCCAGAGGCATCCATTTCAACAATGAATGTCTCTGAAAAATTAGGTAAAGCTAGTACCGATGCATCAGTGAGAGCTGACTTCAAGTTGATAAATGAATGTTCTTCAGAATTGTTCCAGCCAAAAGAGTTCTTTTGTAACAATGATGTGAGTGGAGCTGCAATCATTACATAGCCTTTAATAAACCTTCTATAGTAACCTGATAACCCCATAAATCTCCTTAATTGCGAAATGATCATTGGTCTTAGCCATTCCCACACCGTTTTAACCTTAGATGGATCAGGTTCCACACCTATACTTGAGATAACATGAACCAAGTATTCTATATGCTCCTGTCCAAACGAACATTTCTCGAACTTGGCATATAAGGCATTAGTCTTTAGACAGTGCAAAACTTCCAACAAA
>JANVCQ010000200.1:64448-77528 GCA_025531925.1 Erythroxylum plowmanianum | reverse complement strand
ACAAATAAGCAAAAACTCAATTATGCCAAGCATATCATGCATTGAAATTCCTTAATATTCTAACCCCTAATATGGGGCGTCACAAGCTGATTATGATAAATGGGCTCCAGTCCAAAGCTCTGGTTACCTTGTAACACCACATTTTGTCCCTGCCAATAGAAGTCCATAGTTAATTTCGGGTAATCCATCATCACACAACCCAACAAAGAAAGCCACTGGGCTCCTAGCACCACGTCAGTCCCTTGAATTGGCCAAACGAAGAAGTCAATGTTGAAGCAGATATTATTCAAATGTAGAGGAAGATTTAGGCACATCCGTTAACATTGCAACTCCTCACCATTCCCAACCATCACCCGAAAGGCTGAAGAGGGAGTGATATCTAAATTAAAAAACTTAGCCATACGTTCTTGAATAAAATTATGTGTTGAACCACCATCGATGAGGACCTGGACCTTTTGACCTTGCAACATCCCTGTTAAACGGAAGGTGCTAGGGATTCTTTGACCTACCAAAGCATGAAAACTAATTGTTGGAGTATCCAATGGTGGAGTGGACTCCATTATGGTAATCGCTGTTGAGATCTTTATTTCATCATCCAATAGTAGTAAGAATAACTTCGTTACAACGGTGGCCTGGCTGAAACTTTTCATCCCAGTTAAAATAGAGGCCATTCTCACACCATTCTTGCATTTGAGTGGCATTTAATTTTCGAATGGGAATAGAAGAAGTAGGAGATTATCGTGGCCATGTGGTCATCTTTGGGGTTGACAGTAATGGTGGAGCGGCAGGCATGGGATTTGTTTGTTTCGAATTGTCTCAAGCTTTGTATGAGTTGCGATTTGACATGCGAGACTCAGATAGTTTATCTTCTTGTAAACGGGTAAGAACAATAGCCTAGGTAATATTTTGTGGGCAAAATTCTAAGATCTCATGAAGAATTTCTGGATGAAGACCGGGAGTGAAACAACTTAGGAGAAAAGAGTTGGGAAGGCCTGCGGTTTGATTTGAAAGGTTTTCGAATTTGAATTGGTATTCCAAAACTGAACCTGTTTGTGTGAGCTTTGATAGTTGTCCTTGGAAATCTTCAAACTCTGTAGGCCCAAATCTGACCTCCAAATCCTTGAGAAAGGAATCCCAAGAATGAATTTGATTGTTCTGCTTCATCCATCGATACCAAGAGAGAGCTTCACCATCCATATGGAAGGAGGAAATGGTGAGTCGTTGGTCATCACTAGTCTCATGATAATCAAAGAATTGTTGAGCTTTAAAAATCCACCCATGCAGATCAGTACTGTCAAATCTGGGAACGTCAAGGCAAAATGGTTTGAAAGGCAGACCTTGGTTATTTTGACATCGGTTAGAGCTGTCATAACGAGCATCTATGTTTGGGAGTGAAAACTCTTCGCCAACCAAAGATTGTTTATTACGAACAGCTTGGTCAATTTTGGCCTTCATGGTAGTGAGTTTTGTTGTGAGATCCTTTAAAAAAGATGAGAGGGCAGTCAACTGCTCACCTTGAGAAGTTTGGATTGAAGGGAGCTTCGACACTGTTTCATCTAGTGAAAGAAGTCGAGTGCCTTCAGCCATGGAGTAGTCAATGAAAGCACCAATTGATAGAATATAATATAATGCTAATTCGAGGAGCAGCCTCCAGAAGAGAGAAGAAGAAACAAAATTTTGTTTGATATTTTTCTGTCCTTTTTATGAGTTGTTGTTAGCCTTTTTATAAACAAAAGAAACAACTTCAAAACAGAAATCTAATAATAACCAACAAAGTTATAACCACCCAAAGGAATCCAAAACAGAATTCAATCACTGGTCGTCAACTTCGTGATTCACTCGGTGCTTCCAGTTATATCCACATTTTCTATGGTCAGGTAGTCTTGGACTCATGCAGGAGGCTTGGTGACCGTTTTGGATTTAGGCCTCAGTTTTATACTCTTACTCCTATCAGATTCACAACCTAGAACCATAACACAAGAACACAAGCAATAAATGCAAGCAGAAAACACAGGAAGGAGATGCAAAACAATGTTCAAAATAAACCTTCCAAAAGCATCTCATAATAGATGCAAAATTATTTTCAGAAGGCAAAACGCATAGGCAGACATAAACAAATTCTCCACAACATAAGAATTTGTTCGTGAAAGGAGAGAACAGTTTTCATAACACATTGCAAAACAAATATAACCATAGGGATTTAGAAAATCAAAAATTTAGACACTCTATTAAATTTCCAGTAACAATCCATGGTATCGAAACACACTTGGATTATAAAGGATTAAGTACAAGCACAAAAACGTAGTGAAGAAAAAATAAGAAATTGTACAAATTCACAGTTAGTTACTATTTATAAACAACTGATCAAACAAAGGACAAGTTAGTTACTTCTAAAGAAGAAACTGATGGCAAAGATAATGTGAAGAAGAAAAAAACCAGATTTGAATTTCTTCAAGGGGCACAGGGATTGTATACTTTACATTTTTGAAATTCTTTTTTTGGTAAAAAAGAAAAAATGAAACGTAAAAAAAAAGAAAAAGAAAAAGAAAAGATTTGTCTTTTTTTAGTTTTTTAGTTTTATATTGCTATTGTCATCTCATTTTTTTAGTAGTTTGCATTGTGACTTCTATTTGGCTCCACTGAAGACTCCTCAACTCTCTCATTGGTATGAATCTCTCTCGGGTATCTCTTTCTCTCTCGAGCATATCTCTCATTGTTTTGAATAGTGGTAATTTTTCTTCTTGATTTGCTTATAATTCTTTTCTGCTAGTTTGATTATGCGTTTTGATATTGTTTTGTCCCAAGGGGAGATATTAGGTTGTTTATGGTGAATGTTCCATCCAGGGAGAGATTTCAAGGTATAAGTGTGACTATTCGTCTTGCTTTTTGACATTTTTTTGTCCCAAAGGGGAGAAATTTGGATGATTGGATAACTTGATGTTTGATTAAGGGGAGTATTTGTCATATGGATTGTGCATTTGATTTATATGTCCAATTATGTTATTTTGGGGGAGTTTCATATTCGTGACAAAAAATGCCAGAAAGAAGGAGATTGTTAAGATATTATATATATATATATATATATATATATATATATATATAAAGATATAGTTTTGGCATTTTAATTGGACATAGAAAATATTAATTATAGTGAGATTTAAAAAATATGATTGTCACATTTGTGTTTGTGAAAGAATTCTACATTACATTGGAGTCTATCATTATGGTGATATTGGAAGGAAATTATTGCTGGATTTGCGGGTTTTGTAGATTGATGAAATTAAAAAGGATGAGGTTATTGCATGTTTGAATTTAAGTAGGAATCTTATTGTGTGAGAGATTTGTGCACATCTTTAATCTACAGTAGAAGTCTATCTCAAAAATAAATGTGCGGCATCAAGTCCGTGTGTGTGTTGGCAATTGGGACATTGTTTTTCATTGTGTAGCTGAAGTGAAATTTGACTTGCTTGTCTCCTGTCATTGTTGAAGTAAATCTCTAAGGTGAGTATGCTGCAAAGGTGTCGTGCTATGTCCAAGCATAAATTGGGAGTTCGATTGGAGAGCACTTAGGTGAAAGTGTGTAAACCCCAAGTTTTTCATGGCAACTGAATTATCAATAAGCTCAAAATTTTCTTATAGAACATGGAAAAAATACTTTGTAGCGGTAAAGGTATCTAATTCAGAGAACATATCTATTACAACTATATATGGTGGACAATGCAAAGCTAAGGCGGAGAATAAATATCTCTAATGACATTAATATGGATAAAGCTCCCATCAACACTTAGGAGAAAATAAAGGAGCTAACATACTAGTTTCTCCACTAAAATAGTTGATGGCTTATGAGGAAAGCTTTGAAGAAGTTAAAACAAGACGGTTCGAGGCGTGAGTATATAAGGAAATTCACATATTTGCTATTGGACATGTAAAACATGTAGGAGGAAGACAAGTTGTCCATCTTCACAAGCTCCTTGAAAAGTTAGATATAAATGGAGCTCCAAAGACAAAATGTGAAAGAACTCCCTAGCGTAATAGTGGTTGTAGATGCTTCGGTGGATTTACAAATGCCACTAACCATGTAAACTACCAATAAGGGCAAGACGAATGGCGGCACACAAAATGATTTGCAAAAAGGCAAGGAGAAGGTATGTGAATATTCTTTATATAAGTTTAAGAAACAATCAAAATGAGATATTGCTTGTTTCATATATGAATTGGGCAACACTTTGCTCCTGAATGCCTAAATTGGAAGGTGGCTGGGGATCAAACGAATTCCATGGTCAGGATAGATCAAGAAAAAGGAGGTGAAACTTTACAGAAGAAGTCTACCTCAATAATTATGCTATGATGGATGCAATTGACCTTAACAATAAAAAATTGACTTTGTCATAACTTTCTTATTAGTCCCTTTTGATTGCTTGTAAAAAACACTTGTGTTGTGATAGTAGAGTAAAATACTTAAACACGAGTGATGTGAGGCATTCAGAAACATATGAAATTATTGGTCAATGATCACGAAGGGATGGTTAAATTGAGCTTTGCGACTTAAGCTTCACTACTATACGAGGACTTTGGCAAAATTATTCTAATTCCTTTATACCCGAAAAAGTCCATGTGATGATAAGTATAACACAGTTTCTTGTATATAAAACCTACTTTTCAATAGAAAGTTGTTTTAAATGGAGCAATTGAGGTATATGTTAGTTATAAGCCTTGATAAATTGAAAAAGGTTTCAATACTTTAATGTATGCTTACAAGCAACATTCAGTGGATACATCACTATTAAGCATAAGGATCAAAATATTAAACAACATTACAAATAAGTCTATAGGCTTCATAAACTTCCTACATGAACCAACCCCATTAGCCAATCATAAGAGCTCTTGCAATTTTGGTTGTTTATAAACCTAATCCTTTTGCCCTTGAAATCTATAATAACAAAGGAATTGGGTAGAATGAACTTAAATTTTCAGCTCCTAGCAAGTCCTCCTTTATCTTACTCTTTAACTTCATCAACCAATAAGATCAGGCCATATGATTCTTGCTCCTGAATTTGATCTAAATGGAAACTCATAAAACCTTGAATTTTCTTGCATAAGGATGCTATTCTATACCCCATTTTGTAATAATTGAAAATATCATATTTCCTATAGATTTTATGACATGAAAATTATACATATTAAAAATTTAACTAAGTAAGGTTAGTATTGGTTAAGGTTATCAAAACTAGTATGATTTAATCTGAAATTAACATATTAGATTTAAGTTTATTAAAATTTGGACGGACTCAAATTTAAAGAGTTAGCTAAACCCAACTCAAATAGTTAAGTCATTTTAGTAAAAGATATCATTGCTTTGGTATAATAACCTAAGCGAGATTGTTTGATCTTATAAATTCTTCAACATATTGATCAAATGATATCATTTTAATCAATTATATCAAAAAGACATCACTTTAATTTATGCTCAAATTTAATCCATTCAAAAAAATTTCAATTTCAAAAAATTTCAATTTCATTTTTGAATTTAAAATTTTCATTTTTGTTATATTCAAATAAATTGATTTCAGAGTTGATTGTGTTTGTCTTTGTTGTCTAAACGAACACAAACTCTATTTTGAAAATTTGTTGTTTGTACATTAATATAAAATTAAAGCCTCTTTTTTAATTTGGGACAATACAAGTGGCATAAACTCTTTATTATAAATGAGCTTTCAATGATGAACTCCATGTCGATTTGAATTAACAAAAAATAGGTTAAGTCAGACTTGAGTCGCATCATTGTTATCTCTAAAGAGAATTATTTAAGTTCTTCTCAGCGTAATGTTAGAAAGTTTTTCTATGCATAATGTTAGACCTTGAATAGAGTTCTTATGTTTTTTAAGTTTCAGAATTTAGTTTAAAAGACGGGCAAGAGTATAAGATATAATAAAGTGACAGTTAATCATTGTTAGATTGTCCTCTGTAAATGTTCCAATCAGAAGCATTAGCAAGAAAGATACAATAAAGTGACAGTCAATCATTGTTGGATTGTCCCCTGTAAATGTTCCAATCAGAAGCATTAGCAAGAAAAAGCTTGGACACATTCTGATCTCAGGTTACACAGATCCGTGCTGAAAAGGCATAACGGAAACAGTCCGGCGATCTTTCTCTGCTCTTCTCACCGAATCGTAGCCAAATCGATTCTACAAAGTAGCCGCTTTTTTTTTAATTTATTTGGCTAGCATTTTACTCCTTACGGATTGATCCGGTGCGAGCGGGGATTAGTCTGGGAGTAGATGGCTTAAAGGTGCCTTCTCATAGTTGGGACCCTCCTAAGACATCTCGTGGGCTAACAAAAAAAAAAAAGTAGCCACTTTTTTCCACTTTTTTTCCCCCTCAAATCTTTTCTGCCAGTCTCAAATAAATGAATGATTATGATGGACTGATCAAAAATTGGATCAGAGTTACTACCACATAGGATTACATCCCCTTTTCTTTTTAATATTTGAGATGGACTAGAAAGCTGCCTTTGACGGTTTGACCTCATATTACAAATATAATTTAATTATTATATAAATATTTATATCATATTTTAATTTTTTTTATCTATGTATATTTTAAAATAATATTATATTGAAAATGTTTAATTTATAAATTAAAAAATACTATCATTTTAATGACTCGACTTAAACTTTTTCTAAGTGACTTTCAAATTTAAAATAAGTCTGAAATTTAACTAACTAGAAATGTAATCATCAAACTGATTAGGTAAACGATATAAGGCTAAATGAAGTTATTTTTTCAACGAGTTAGTTAGCTTAATCCCGAAATCATTTGTAATCGTTAGTCTTAAACCTAATCAAGTTGAAATTTCTCAACGATTGTTTGAATTACGTACATCCAATTCACAAATATCTAGCCCATGTAACCATTGGATCGTACACAAGTTTTGACATGTATTATCAGTGATAATGCTTGATATATTTTAATACTATAAGATATTTTTCTAAAGCTTTTTAAAATAAATAAAAGTATAAGATGTCTCGTAGTCATAAACATGCGATGAACAACATTAGCTACGAAATTGGACTACTTTTCGCATTGACTTCCAAGCTTCAACTAGAAATGTCGAAGAGTTTTGTTTTTACAAGCAAAAATGTTCTGTGTACATTAAGTTACTAAACTGATCACATTGACTCTTTTATCTACAAATCGTAGCTTGAAAACTTTACACTTGAATCACATAATTTGGTTTTAAAACTTTCTAGTTGCTTATAGTGGAAGAGATTGGCTATGTTGTCCAAGCTTTTAATTCTTCTGGTGTCTCATATTACCTTGGTGGCTGTGGCTCAAGACCTCAGTTTCATCTATAATGGCTTCAAGTCATCAGCCAATCTAAGCCTTGATGGTGTAGCTAGTTTCACCTCCAGTGGCCTTTTGATGCTCACTAATGGAACCAAGCTAGAGCAAGGTCATGCCTTTTATCCAAACCCAGTAACCTTCAAGAACTCTTCTAACAGTTTTGCTTTCTCTTTCTCGACCTGTTTTGTGTTTGGTATTGTATCTGAATTTCGTAACCTCGCTGGTCATGGACTTGCTTTTGTAATCGCTCCTACTAGAGGCCTACCAGGTTCTCTTCCAAGCCAGTATCTTGGTTTGTTCAACGAGACAGACAATGGAAAAGACACCAACCATGTTTTTGCTGTGGAGCTTGACACAGCCGTTGGGCGGGAGTTCAACGATATTAACAACAACCACGTCAGGTTCGACATCAATGGTCTAAGATCTGTTAAATCGACTCCGGCAGGTTATTATGGTGATCAAGGAGGTAAGTTCACAAACTTGACTCTTATCAGTGGCAAAGCAATGCAAGTTTGGGTGGACTATGATGGAATAAGGAAGCAAATTAATGCCACTTTAGCTCCAGTTCATGTTGATAAACCAACTAGGCCTCTTCTATCTTTGGACTATGATTTTTCACCAATCTTAAGTGTTACCTCGTACCTTGGCTTCTCATCAGCTTCTGGTCCTGTCGAAACATTACAGTGTATCCCCTCGGTTGGAGCTTTAAGATGAAGGGTCAAGCTCAGGCATTGGAGATCTCTCAACTCCCTAAGCTTCCTCGAATGGGTCCAAAGAAGGCATCAAAACTCTTAACAATTGGGATACCTGTGATATTTGTGATTCTGGTGATAGTTGCAGCTTCAGGTGTTGTTTATTTCATAAGAAGGAAAAGAAAATTTGCGGAAGAGGTTGAGGACTGGGAACTTGATTACGGGCCACATAGATTCAAGTACAAGGATTTGTATATTGCAACAAAAGGATTTAGAGAAAAAGAGTTGATTGGTTTTGGTGGATTTGGCAGGGTTTATAAGGGTGTGCTACCAAAATCTAAGGTTGAGATTGCAGTGAAAAGGGTGTCACATGAATCAAGACAAGGGATGAAGGAATTTGTAGCAGAAGTTGTCAGTATTAGAAGGTTTCGTCACAGGAATTTGGTCTCCCTATTGGGTTACTGTCGACGTAAAGGAGAGCTACTTTTGGTATACGACTACATGCCCAATGGAAGTCTTGATAAGTATCTCCATGATCAACCAAAGACCACATTGACATGGAACCAAAGGTTTAGAGTAATCAAAGGAGTAGCTTCAGGATTGCTTTATCTGCATGAAGAGTGGGAACAAGTTGTGATTCACAGAGATGTGTTATGAATGCTGATGATGGACCACAGGCTAGAGGCAATGGGCCGACCAATGCTGGTGAATCCATGGGCCAAGGTGAGCTAAGGAGAAGCCATCGAGCAAGGATTCCTTCTAGGAGGTTGGCAGAATATGTGATCAATGCCACCTCAGCTTGATCGTAACGGTATTTGGTTGTAGATTGAGAGAATATAGGAGGTGTGTGAGAATGAGAGTGATGTCGAAAATCTTGTGTGAGCTTATTCTGTTTTTCTCATCTCCAATTCTTCCTTGTATTTTCTCATCACCTCTTCTTCGAAGTTTCAATAATACTAAACCAATTACCTCATTCTGTGTAATTGTTTACTGTTAAACTTAGTTTACTCCAATTGGTGCTTTCATTAACCATTGGCACAGATGGCTGATGGGCGATGGCACGCGGTTGAAGGTGTTGGATGAGAGCATGAAGGTCATGCAGGAATCCCAGCACTTGTTACACTCTGATGTCGACGTTATTGCTTCTTCCTTGGAGAGTCAAAAGACTATGTTACAGGAGGTTATCGGTCGCCTTTCGGCGTTGCAAAACCAGCGACAGACAGTGGGGATGCATCAGGAGGGTAACACGATACTGAATGGGTCGACATTGGGTTTAGCAGAGGGGTCGAGTATCTTGGGGCGGCACAAACCAGCCCCCGTCTAGTTAGCTCGATTTTCAGGCTCGAATCCCGAAAGATGGGTGGCTCAGGCAGAGAGATATTTTGAATTTTATGCGATCAAAGAACCAGATCGTATAATGATCTCTTCTTTTTATTTGGATGATGCGGCGGCTGACTGGTTCGATTGGTTGTCTCGTCATCACCAATTGACTGGGTGGCAGGAGTTTATGGCAGCATTGGTGCAGCGCTTCCGTGCTCATGAACTGGAGGAACTCGAAGGACTGTTGGCCAAGCTTACTCAGACATCAACGGTGGCTGAATATCGCACCAGATTTGAATCAGTTTCCAATCGGACAATATGGCTACCTCCACAATTCTTGATCCGTTGTTTTGTTTCTGGACTTCGCGCAGACATTAAGCATGCGGTTCTGATACATCAGCCTAAGACACTGGAGGAGGCCATGCAATTGGGTCATTTACACGAGCAGCGAATTTTGTTAGAAAAGGGAGTCAACCGGCCCACCTTGGGTTCAAGCAGACCCTTATTGCCCACTCCTAAAACTACAATCCCAGATGTCGTTTTACAGCCTACTCCTCTTCGTTCCATCGCCCCCAATACTTCTGGAAACAAAATAGGGTTTCGACGATTAACCCCAGCGGAGGCAGCACAAAAACGAGCCCAGGGTCTGTGTTATAGGTGCGATGAAAAATACACTTGGGATCACAAGTGTAAATCGACACCTCAACTTCTTTTCTTTGATGAGGATGAGCCACCGGAATTTCCAGATCCTCCTCCTTCAGAGGCGGTGACCAGTGTTGCAGCAGCGGAACAACTTCCGGTAGACGTCGTGCCGAAGCCTTCCATTATCTCTTACAATGCGTTGGTCGGCGGTTGCTCGGTCACGACATTGCGATTCATAGGGTCCGTTCGAGGTAAGCAAGTGCAAGTTCTATTGGACGGAGGTAGTACTCATAACTTCGTTCAAACTCATATTGTTGAATTTTTTGAGTTTCCGATTGAATCGACGCCTCTCTTCTCGGTAGTTGTGGGAAATGGTGAACGGCTACAATGTTCTGGTATAGCTCGACAGGTTCCGTTAACGATACAGAATCACACGGTTTCGGTTGATTTCTATGTATTGGCTTTGGAAGGTTGGGATATGGTCCTTGGGGTTTCGTGGTTGGCCACGTTGGGACCGGTTATTACAGATTACGCAGCTTCTACTTTTGAGTTTACTAAGGATGGGCAACAAGTTGTTTGGCAAGGTGATGTTCATGCTAAGGCTCAGCTTATGCATTTTAATGGCATACGCCGACTCCTTCACACTGATGCAATTGCTGAGATGTACCGTTTGGAATTGAGTCCTCATACTAACGAATCTTCAGTTACATGTCCCTCAGATTTGTTGGAAATCCTTGCCAACTTTGCAGATGTGTTTCGACCACCCACTGGACTGCCACCCTTGCGTTCACAGGATCATTGTATTAATCTTATCCCGAATAGTGCTCCGGTTTTGGTTCGCCCTTACCGCTATCCGCATTTTCAGAAGGCAGAGATCGAGAGATTAGTGTCCGATATGTTGCGACAGGGGATAATTCGGCCTAGTACCAGTCCATTCTCTTCTCCCGTATTGTTGGTTTGTAAAAAGGATGGCACATGGCGTTTTTGTGTGGATTATCGAGCCCTTAATGCTATCACTGTTCGAGATCGTTTTCCCATTCCTTCAATTGATGAATTGTTTGATGAATTATTCGGTGCTCAATATTTTTCGAAGTTTGATTTATTAGCAGGATATCATCAAGCTCGCATTAAGGCTGGCGATGAGGGCAAAATCGCCTTTCGGACACACGACGGTCACTATGAGTTTGTCGTTATGCCTTTCGACTTAACAAATGCACCGTCGACTTTTCAACGGCTCATGAATGATGTGTTTAGGCCATTTCTTTGCAAATTTGTGCTTGTGTTTTTCGACGACATTTTGGTCTATAGTCCGACATGGGATGACCATTTGCAGCATGTCCATACAGTTCTTGGCCTACTTCGAGACCATCAGTTGGTAGCAAAACAGTCAAAATGCGTGTTTGGCCAATCATCGGTCGGTTACTTGGGACATGTGACTTCGGGGAAAGGCGTTGCGGTCGATTCAGAGAAAATTGCCACGATTCAGCAGTGGCCGACTCCGAAAACTGTCAAAGATGTCCGTAGCTTCCTCGGTTTAGCAGGTTATTACCGCCGGTTCATCCCACATTATGCTTCGATTGCGGGTCCTTTGACAGATCTTCTGCGCAAGGATGCCTTTCATTGGGATGCCACTACTTTCTCAGCCTTTGAGGAACTTAAGAAGCGATTGAGTTCCACTCCGGTGTTAAGTTTACCGGACTTTTCCCGTCTTTTTACAGTTGAAACGGATGCGTTAGGGATTGGCATCGATGCGATTTTATCCCAAGATCGCCACCCAATTGCATATTTTAGTCAGAAACTTTGCCCACGCATGCAACAAGCTTCCACCTACCAACGGGAGATGTTTGCAATTACACAGGCAGTGGCTAAGTGGCGTCAATACTTGCTCGGTCGGAAATTCACCATCATTACGGATCAACAATCCTTACGGCATCTCAAGGACCAAGTGATCCAAACACCGGAGCAACATAGATGGCTCGGTAAGCTTGTGGGTTTTGACTTTGATATTGTGTATCGACCCGGGCAAAATAACCTTGCAGCTGATGCGTTGTCCCGCACTTCCTTTGCTGAATTAATGGCTTGCTCGAGTCAAGAACCAGTGTTGGTTGCGGCTCTTCGTACAGCCAATCAATTTCACCCTGAGTTACTTGAATTACAGCACCATCTCCGCACTAACTCTGCTTTATACCCTGATTATGTGTTTCGCGATGGGTTATTATTTTTTCGTGGCAGGTTGGTCGTTCCATCTGATTCCGAATTAAAGCAGCAACTCTTATGGGAATTTCATGCTTCTTTGATTGGGGGTCACTCGGGGATCACTCGTACCCTTCATCGTTTGTCGGCCAATTTTTATTGGAAGCACATGCGTTCAGACGTTAAGAACTTTGTGGCTGCTTGTCAAGTTTGCCAACAAATGAAGGCATCATTTCTGCCTCCTGGAGGATTACTTCAGCCTCTACCAATTCCGCAGCTGGTGTTCGAGGGTATTGCTATGGATTTTATCACCGGACTACCTATTTCTCATGGAAAGTCTGTTATTATGGTTGTGGTTGATCGCCTATCCAAGTACGGCCATTTTATCGGGCTGCCGTCTACTTTTTCTAGTGAGACAGTGGCTAATGTTTTTGTAACTGAGATTATTAGATTACATAGAGTACCAGTTGAGATAGTTTCTGATCGAGACGTTCGTTTCATGTCGGATTTTTGGAAAGAGTTGCATCGGTTACAAGGGACTAAGCTGGCTTTTAGCACCGCCTATCACCCCCAAACGGACGGCCAAACCGAGGTACTTAATAATTGCCTTGAGATGTATTTGCGGAGCTATGTTGCAGATTTTCCTAAAGACTGGTTTCGGTTACTTCCATGGGCGGAATATTGGTATAATACATCATTTCAAACTTCGGCTAAGATGACGCCTTTCGAAGTGTTGTATGGTCGCACTCCACCGACTATATCGCGTTATATTCGTGACTCCACAGGTAATCCGATTTTAGAAGCTCAGTTGTTGCAACGTGATGAGGTTTTGGCCTTACTTAAAGCTAATCTCGCCAAGGCACAGAACTACATGAAATCCTATGCTGAT
>JANVCQ010000200.1:10999-23379 GCA_025531925.1 Erythroxylum plowmanianum | reverse complement strand
CCATTTCGAAATCTCTTATCCACAAAAACACCAAAGCAAGACATGAATCTATCCACATTTCTCATTCGCTACTTTACTCTTGTCTATCATTTCTAATTCAAAAATTTTCATCATTTGTTCTTTACTCATGACTAATCACCAAAATTTCTCATTAATAGCTCTAACTTCTAAGAAATATTCAGGGTCCAACATTAGATATTTTAATTGAGAGATATGAGTTGCATAACTTGGAGTGCACAATCATGCACTAGCCAAAATTTCAAATGTACTCAGTCTAAAGTATTTTGAGTATAACTTTCAGAATACTAAATAAAATTGTATGATCTTGGCATCATTAGAAGCTTGAGAGATAAGGGAACAATTTTATAGAAGAAATTGTTGCCAAATTACTTCATTTTCTTGGTCAGAAAGAGCATGCAAAGTTGATCTGAAAGTATGTTTTAGGCAAAATCTGAATTGATCAAATGAGTTATAAATTTTAATTTTAATGGTTTTAATGAGGTGTAAACCTAAGTACAAATTACACTTAGGTGACTTTTGATATATGATTGATGATGTAATTGGAATAACAAAAAAATACCCAGGATTGTCGATGAATATGCATTGTATATATTTCATATACATAAATGTGCATAAATGAATATCTATACAATTGTGCAAAATTGTGATATGTGTATATTGCATGATATAGAGGAACATTTGAAACGCCATCATCCAGTCATTGTCGGGACTTCAAGGCAATAGCTTTCTGGAGCGATCTGTGCGTAACCTAGACGATCTCACTTTATGTTCTGAATGTGGATTGTTTGCACTACTTCTAGATATGAAGGACCGAAGATTTTGATTTATGAATGTGATATTGAAGTGCTCATTGAATGTGAAATTTGGTGAAATTATGTTCTGAATATGGATTGTTTGTATTGATTCCAGACATAAAGGTTTGAAGATTCTGATTTATGATTGTGATATTGAAGTGTTCCTTGAATGTGAAATTTGGCGAAATTATGTTCTGAATGTGGATTATTTGTACTGATTTCAGGCATGAAGGTCCGAAGATTCTGATTTATGACTGCGATATTGAAGTATTCCTTGAATGTGAATTTGATGAAATAAATATTTCTCAACATGTTTGTTGAATGCCAGACTAAGGTTCGATGATAAATGAAAATGGGACTGTAAATGTGTTTGAACGAGATTGCAAATGGGAATGTTTGAAACAATGAATGATTGAATATGAATGTAACGCATTTTATACATGAAGACATGATCAGATAATGATAGTTGTGACATGAGTCGCCATTGAATATGAGCTTAAAGTTTCGGAATGTGGTATAGAGGCAAATGCTCGATATGTACAATGAGCCCCGTATCTGCAATGGGTAAGGGACAGTATCAATGAGCCCGGTATCCACAATGATTACGAGACAGTTTAGGCACTCTGTCATAACAACGAAAGAATTAATAGTGGGCCACATATACATTATGTATACACTTAATATGTGTGATTGAGTGATTGAATTGTAATGTGGAGATGTAATTAAATGATATTGGGTATGTGGAATAAATGTTATGTGGTGCAATTTGCAATCTAAAAAGATGTGAAATTATCTGCTTATATGATTTGATATATGGTATGAATTGGGTGAACCTTCGAGGATGGTTATATCACTGAGTTCGCAAAACTCATCAAAATCACAACATTGATTTTTCAGGTTCGAGAGAGGACACTAGAGAAAGGGAGACTCTACAAGAAGATTAATTCTTATACTTATAGAAATGGCACAAAGGTCGATCAACTGAGACTGAAGGATTAGATTGAAGTTGTTTTTGTAAAATTCCCCATGTAATGTACTTAGTTTGAATGCTATATATATATATATATTCGGATGGTTTGGAAAGCTACAATGTAAGTTGGTTTTTATGAAATGAAATGAGGAATGCATTTTAGTTTTAAAATTAGGTGACTATTATGTTGATGCCATGATTAAGTTGGATACGTGTTTGCTCTAATATATTATTGATATGTACAGGAATGTTCACAGGGTGTTCTGGTATGTAATCTATGGTATTGGGGTGTTACACTGACACTTTCACCTTCTCAGATGATGCTACTTGATTTTCATAATTGATCAGAAAGTTGAGCATTTCATAAAGATCACAGTCCATCTTGTTCATGTTAAAGTTAACAATGAATTGTGAAAAATTATCAATAAGAGATTGTAAGATCAAATTTTATGACAACTCCTTCCCTAGTGAACACCTTAACTTCTCAAGTTATTCCATAAGATCAATCATTTTAAGAACATGGGGTCCCCCAGGAGATTTGGGCTTCAATTTAGACTTGAATAGGAAATTAGATAAATGGTATTTAGTAGTCCTACTTTGTGACCCATACATCTTCTTAAGATGCTCAATGATCTTTGGAGGATTCATACCTTCATGTTGCCTTTAGAGTTTAGAACTCATTGATGCCATAATAATGCACTTAGCATTAGTACTTTGTTCATTATACTTTAAACATGTATCCAATGCATTAGCATCATCAATTCACTCAGGAGGCGTTTCCTTCATGGGCTTATCGATCACATCGATAAGTTCTTCATGCATGAGAACAATTCTCATATTGCGGTATCAATTATCAAAATTGTTACCTGCTAGCTTGTTAGCATCAAGAATGTTTCGCAGTAATAAAGTAGATACTTTAAGAAATCTAATAAAAAGAAAACACAAAAATAAGAACACAATCATATATCATTAAGACATGGACTTTTATCTAAATGATATAGAATCTTTAAAATATGAATGAGTCCCTTAGTTGTCAAATCCTTACTCATGTATAGTTAAAGAGTGATAAATTTCCTATTTTATCATATAAAATTTATAGTAGGCTCAATACTATATAGTCTCTTGGTTATCAGGTTGTTCCTATTAGTATAATTTAATTTATCCACCCAAGTGACATAGAATTAATTAATATTATACTCCCTAGGTAGTCTAGGCTAAAAGTATAAAATTAAGTAATTTTTCCTCACACATGCATTATATGCAATAGAAAATATTATTTATCTCTGAATTACAAGTCACATGGTTATCAGCTCATTCCTTGTAAACAAAAATAAATATTATTATGTACTTGGGTGGAAAATCCTTTTTGATAAAATATCATATATTATATCAAAATAAACTCAATATTTTAAAAAGTCAAGATTTCATGTTATTAAAGCAGTTTTAATAACACTAGTGATCCTATCACATTTTTTCAGACAATATTCATACAAGAAACTTTGAATGTAATAAACATTGATCGATCTAATTTCATAAAAAGATTGGACTATATGGGTAAAATCCATAAAAACATATTGTAAAGCATCTGTCAAATGCTTTTCCCAAGTGCTTTTAATAAGATTACTGTGCACATCTATCCAAATGCTTTTTTAGAAATGTTTTCAGTTTTCAAACCATGCGTTCTCTGTTAAAAGCTTTTATGCATACAATATATGGAATTTGCCTTTAATGAGTTTTCCATGAAAAACATCTGTCTCTCTTGTTGATTTCAACGTATGAAAATGAGAGAAAGCAAAACTACTCCACTTCTCTTTGTAAGTTTACTGTATATATTACTCTATCTTCTTTTTCGTTATTTCAACTTAAAAATGAAGAAAGAGTATGCATGTTTTCTAACTTCCTTTGTAAAGTTTATATGTTTGAACATGAAATGAGGTTTTTAGATTTTCGTGAAATCAATTTCAAAGTGAAACCAAAATGTTCTCATGCCTATTAAATGAACAACTTTCATGTGATAATACAAAAAACACAACAAAATACACAAATCATTGATCGTTTTTCAAGTATGATGTGAACGCAATACTGGATCTGATACCAATTGAAAGGATCGCATACACAACGGAAAAAATATGTTGTTGCAATCCTAAATTTATTTATTGTATTTAATAATCATACTCATAGCAAGAACTGACAAACAACAAATACTTGGAATTTATGAGAATTAATCGATAGTAAACTTCAAAAATATGAGTCTTTTTGCACTCCATATCGAGAAATATATCCCGTTTTCAACGCTTGATATGACTATGGTTCAATTTGAAGAACTCTTTCTTCAAAAGTAGAGAAAACAATTTTCTTTACTTTTCTCTTGTTGATATTAACGTACAAAAAACAAGAGTATGTATTATTCACTCCTCTTTCTTTTATAAGTGATTTAACCATTTTTATAACTTGAAAAAAATAACCCCAACGCAACCTTTTATTTTGGTTCTAAAATGTAAAACAAAAAAAAAATCACCCAATGGACAAAACGCCTTTGACCATTTGACTCCTTTTACCCTTTTTTAAAATAATAATAATTATTTGTAAAATGAAATAAAATAAAATAAAGTTATTTTATTCATTTATTTTGTACAAGAGAATTTCCAATATTAATTATATTTTCTATGCCAGCAAAAATATAATAATATGTCATATAGATTATTTAATAAATTATCTTACAATAAATTAAATAATCATAAATATGAAATATTACACTAGTAAGTGTGTAATCACATAGGTTCATCACTAAGTCGATAGTAATTAATCTAATTAATTACTAATTAAGGTTGGTGTCTAGCAATATTCCTCAACGACCGGATAGTGTGAAGTAATAATCTTACAAAGACAGAACCTGATTAAGGATAATGTATTATTACCTTCCATCATTACAACTCTTGATTATCCTATGGTATGTTTTAACTATCAAACCCTATTAGATAACCAACTATATTACATATCGATCATTAATGACTGGTGAATGACTTAAGAAACTCCTTTTCCTCACTCATTCAATCTCCTTGACCACGGTCTTGAAACGATCATTAAGATCAATGACAACATAGAGCTCAAACTCATTACCTTGAGTCGATAGATCCCACCTTAACTCACCACTAATCAGATAGATAATTATATCCAATAGTTATTCAACTAGCATTTTTACACACTAGGTGTCCGACATCAAAACATAATAAGTGACCTATTGATTACTATGATGATCTTAGGTTAAAAGAAAAATATACATTTAAATCCTTATAAGAATATCCCACTTGACAATTCATAGGTAATATTAACCATTGGGAATTCTTAGTTTGGTCAGTTCAATGATCATATCTCTATATACATAATTTATATATGTAACTTAGTAAATGTGATCTATTAATATCCATCCAATAGATACTATTACATACATATTGATATAACCGAACCATTAAAGTCCTTATTTGATGATCCCATGATCAAGAACACTTTTAGATTAAACTCTAAAGACTTAACTCTCATTATCATAATCTCCATTATGATGACAAGCGTATAAATTTAATCAAGAACTTATCATATTAGGATAAAAACAATAAACATAATATGATAATATAATCATTTTTCATGTTATTAAACAAAGTTAATAATCAAAAAACAAAAAAATAATATATTGCATAATGATTGGGTCATGGGCATAATTCCAATAGCAACTTCGAATTCTAAGCAAAACTTGTTCATCTTCTCTCAAATTGAGTGATCAAAACGACTTTATTTTAGTATTGATATGATCGAATTTTGAATTGTTTAAATATGATTGACTTAAATTCAAGTAGAAAAGATCAAGTAAGGCCAACCTAACCCACCATTAAGTATGATAGTCTGACTTGACCTCACCTTAGGAATATACACAATTCTAGTCCAAGTTTGATCTTGAGTAGACCCACCAAAATGATATTATTTGGATAAGCTTTCCAAAACAACATTGTTATTGTCTTCAGTTTCTTTAAACTTAATACTAAAATAACTTCATTTTAGGTGACGACATCTTTAATTTTTTTAATTTAAGACCAAAATAATGTTGCTTTAGGAAATTTACTCAAAACACTGTTGTTTATGTGGACAGTTGGATCATTTATTCTTTTTGGACCAGACTTCAAACTGGCCTCTTAAGCCCGAATCTAACCTAAAATTCAATTAAATCAAACTTCTCCTAGTGACTTCGGATCGAACCCCATTTCCATGTCTATCTATTGATAAGAAGTTAAAAGGAGAGGAGGTGATACCAATAATTGATTTATTTTTTGAATGTTTGCTTATTGTTCAAGGCAGAAGTAAAATAAATCATTTGATGCCTAATTTGTTGCACAATTGCAAGATAAGTATCAAACCTTTAAGTCTAAATTGTGGAATCAAGTAAGTGTTGGTTAGTGATGGTTGATGTTTGATACTAAGGTTGATGGAATAAGGACTAGGGTTAATGGAACAAGGCAAAGACTTGCAAGTAGGTGAGGAAAGGTGGCCATCATTGTTGATAACTTGAGAGTAGGCGAGCATTGACGTGCATTGGAGCGTATTAGCATAAAATCTTTGACAAGATGTAAGATTTGGATGTAAGAACAAAAGATGATGGTGAAACTAATCCATGCTAAGTTCAACTGTGCAATAAGGCACTTAAATTCGATAAGGAGCACGAAAGGTATATAAACATGCGAGGTTTAGTATACAATAACTCAGATTTTAACTAACTTAGTTCATGGATAAGCTCGGTCCTAGGCAAGTGCAAGAAGGACACCTACCTAGGCCTTTCCCTCATGAAGGGGAAAAAAGGACCCCTTGACCTTCAGAAAGAGTAAAAGGTCAACGTACACAATACATAAGGCTCCTCACTTTCCGAGAGTCTGGGGAGAGTTATGATGTGCGCAGCCTTGACCCTCATAAAGGGTAAAATAGGACAAAATTAATGGTTGTCAGCAGAAGAGACTCTTATCATGTAATTTCTTTCATGTTTTAATAAGAGTGTTGTTTTAAACTTCCAATTTTTTAATTTTTTATTCTTTATAAATAAATTAACATAAAATGTTAGCGTGAAAATTTCTTTCAAATGTTGGCTGTAGTTCTTACTCTCTAGCTTTTTTATTTTCATCAACCCAGGAATCTAAGATATCCTAACTTAAGAATTGACAGGAAAAGATTTTCATGGTTCTAACCTCTGAGTGATAATTTAAAGGTAAATTATATACTTTTTCTTTGTATTCCAACCTATTGAATACTTGAATACATTATAATTAATTTTTCTTCTCTGACAATATTTACTCATACATACAATCTTTGATAATGTTTATGTGGATGTAATTGTATGTTTTACTTACCAAATCCAAATCCTTTAGCCTTTCTTTTTTCTTCTTTACATATTTTTCATTTGACTTTACATATTTTCATTGTTATCACAAGGGGGGGCTTAAGGCAACCTCTTTGCTATATGTCAGGATAGTTTCTCTGATTTCCATTTGATGTTATTTATTATTTTTGCTTTCTCTTTAGGTTTAAATATTCAATCACAGTTCTTAATCATTATTATTATTAGGGAGCATTATTTTAACTTAGACAACGTAAATTAAGGAGCTTTATTCTTATTCATAATTCTATATTAGGAAATTATTTGAACTCATAAAATCAAAGTTTTGTAGAAAAATATTACTTAAGCAAAAATTAATTATAAATTATGAATCACTTATTAATTAAGTTTTATAATGAATAAATTATCATTAGATATTAAAACTTATCCATAAGTTTTATATAGATATTAAATTTTAATAATAAAAACATGCTTTTAAAGTATACAAATTTGAATATTGTCGATTTATTGGGACCCTTCTTTTTAGTTTACCGAGGTTCTATAAAATGTTAGGAACGATCGTAGTCATAGAGCAATGAGACTACTCAATGGATGTGCTTGGAAGGACAAGCATAAAGATGGCTTGGGATGGCTAAATGAAAGGCTTATCAGGACATTTGACTTCAAGATGCAATGATGTAATGACACATGGCAACAACATACAAGTAGTAGCCTAAAAAAGTGGAAGCACTATCTTACAAAACAGGGGCACTTTTTTAAGTAGTGGGAAAGGTGGTTCGGATGATATGACAATGGATAGACATCTTCCAAACACCTACCTTATGTGCAAAAGTAGAGTTAGTGGCCAAAAGTAGATAACTCCTACTAACTTAGTAGAGTTAGTGGAAGAAGTGGCATTTCCCCACTTCTTTAGTGGAGTTAATGGAGAAAATGTGCAGTTTTAGCTTTCTTGGTTCCTAAGTTATTATAAGCTTATATAAAAGCATTATTGTAGTTTGTTTGAAGTGTTATACATTCAATCATCTGTAAGAGAGTTGAGAGTTTTGGGAGAAGGTTCTTTGTGAGAGCTTCACGTAAGGAGTTTTTTTTAAAATGGTATTCTTGTAAAGTTCTTCAAGTTGGAAGAAATTTAAATTCCATTATATTGTATCTTTGAGATTTGATCAATAAAAGGTTGGCTTTATTGTATCTTTCTTATTTGTCCTTTTTGATTATTAATGCAAAACACTTATGCTATGAGAGTGGAGTGAAACACTTAATCGTGAGTGACGTGAGGTGTTCAGAAACAAATATAATTGTTAGTTGGCGATCAAGAAGGGAAAGGTAAGTTGAGCTTTGCGACTTAAGCTTGACTACCATACAAGGACTTTGCCAAAATCATTCCAATTTTGCTACGCCCGAATAAATCCCCATGATAGCTAGTATCAAGGCCTTGTTTGGAAAGCAATGGTCAGTGGAAGTAATTTGATAGATATAGTTGCTCGATTAGAGGTGATGTTGGTCCTTTAACCTTAACAGATGAGAGAGTGATGCCTTTCTTGCAACTTTTTAAAGTTATAACAATTGGGTTTCAAAAGACAAGGAAGGCACTTGAGGAACAAATAAAGGCTCACAAGGAGTTGAGTTATGACTTGTTGGTGCTTAAACGTGTTATGTCTAGAAACAAATTGGGAGGCAGTAGAAGGGGAGAAGGGGACAAGTCATCTGTCCCTAAGTGCGACCATTGCGGTAAGTTCCATAGAGGGGAACGCTACAGGCTGACTGGAGCTTGTTTCAATTGTGGAGATGACACACGGCTAGAGAGTGTCCACGGTATGCAAGAAGAGAGGGAGCACAGATGCAAGTTTCGAAGAAAACTGAGGTAGTGGGGCAAAAGACCGTAAATGAAGGGGGCAACTCTGATGCAGTTAGGTGGGTGAATCCTCCAGGAAAACCAAGGGGGCAAGCTCCAGCTAGAGTATTTGCAATGACACGGGAGGACGCAGAGACCGCTTCAGAAGTTGTGACTATTATGATTAAATTATTTGATGATGATGCGATTGTTTTGATTAATCCGGGTTCTACCCACTCCTTTGTTTCATCTGGTAGAACTATGTATGGTGGAGATTTGAGCCCATTGGATACTCCTTTGATGGAGAGTACTCCAATCGGCTAGTGTATTGTGATTAGTCAAGTTTATATAGATTGTGAGATACATATTAGTGGGGGACACTTAGTGGTGGATTTAATGCCATTGAAGATGGGAGGATTATATGTGATTTTGGATATGGACGCCTTAGAGAAGTATAATGCCAACTTAGATTGCAAACAGAAGACAGTGGAGTTCGAGTTGGATGATGGAAGAAAGGTGATGTTTATAGGAGACAAGAAATTTAGCTCATCGAGAATTGTTTCGACTATGACAACCCAGAAAATGATGAGGAAAGAGTGTGAAGCATTTTTGGCCTATGTGGTAGACACGAGGGCAGATAGAGGGAAGTTAGAGGATATACCAGTGGTTATGAAATTTTCAAATGTCTTTCCCGAGGAGTTACCAGGACTACCTCCACCTAGGAAAATTGAATTTTCCATTGAGCTTCTTCCAGGCACAACACCAATTTCAATTTCGCCTTATAAAATGGCTCCTGCAGAATTGAAGGAGCTTAAGGAGCAATTGGAAGATTTGTTGGAGAAGGGTTATATTAGGCTGAGCTTTTCACCTTAGGGAACTTCGGTTCTTTTTGTGAAGAAGAAATACAGATCCTTGAGATGTGTGTGGATTATAGGAAGCTTAACCATGTCACAATTAAGAACAGATATCCGCTCCCACGCATAGATGATTTGTTTGATCAGTTACAAGGGGCAAAGGGGCAAAGGTCTTTTCTAAGATAGATTTGAGATCGGGTTACCACCAATTGAGGATAAAGGAGTCCAATGTATCAAAGACTGCTTTTAGAACACGGTATGGTCACTTTGAGTTCTTGGACATGCCTTTTGGGTTGACAAATGTACCTGCAACTTTCATGGATTTGATAAATAGAGTCTTTAGACCTTTCTTAGACCAATTTGTCATTGTCTTTATTGATGATATTTTGGTCTATTCTAAGAGTGATAAGGAACATAAGGAACACTTAAGAACTTCTTTGGAGACATTGAGGAAGAATGCGTTGTATGTCAAATTTGACAAATGTAAATTTTGGCTAAAGGAAGTGACATTTCTTGGACATGTGATCTCAGAGCAAGGAGTTCATGTGGATCCAAGGAAGATAGAAGTGATTGTAAAATGAGAAGCACCAAGGAATGTAACTGAAGTGAGAAGTTTCTTGGGATTAACTGTGGATTATAGAAGGTTTGTAGAGAGCTTTTTTATAATAGCAGTTCCACTTTCCAAATTAACAAGAAAGAATCAGAAATTTGTATAGAGAGAGGAATGCCATATCAGTTTTGAGGAATTAAAGAACAGGCTTACAACTGCACTGGTTTTGACCTTGCCTTCGGGAAGTGACTGATATACAGTGTATAGTGATGCCTTAAGGAAGGGATTAGGTTATGTGTTGATGCAAGGCGATAGAGTGATTGTTTATGCTGATAGGCAATTAAAGCCTTATGAAATTAATTACCCTACGCATGACTTAGAGTTAGCGGCCATAATTTTTGCATTGAAGATTTGGAGACATTACTTATATGGAGTCACCGCCAGGGTGTTTACAGACCATAAGAGTCTTAAATATTTGATGAGCCAAAAGAAGTTAAATTTGAGACAAAGAAGGTGATTAGAGCTGTTAAAAGATTATGATTTGATGATAGACTATCACCTGGGGAAAGCTAATGTAGTAGTGGTTGCACTGAGTAGGAGGTCCACTATAGCACATATGGAGACATTATACCTTCCTTTGTTGATGAAATTAGCCAAATTTAAAGTGACATTGAGACAAGCTGAATCTGGTTATGTACTAGCTAATTTTAGAGTAAGGCCAGTATTAAATGAGAAGATTAAGGAATTACAGGAACAAGATGAGTATTTGATCAAGCTCCGAGAAGAGATTAAAAGTAGTAAACCTTCTGAAATACAGATTAGAGAAGATGGATTGATGGTGGTAGGTAACAGATTGTGTATTCCAGACATGTTAGAGTTGAAAAAAGAGATTCTAGATGAGACACACAATACGTCTTATGCTATGCACCCAAGAAGTACGAGAATGTATAGAGATTTGAAGGAGCATTTCTGGTGAAAAAGAATGAAAAAAGAAGTTGCAGAATATGTTAAAAGATTCTTAGTGTGTTAGCAAGTTAAATATGAATATCAAGCACCTTCAGGCAAACTTAAACCTCTGCCGATTCCGAAATAGAAATGAGAGAAGATTACGATGGATTTCTTGATGGGATTACCGAGGACTAGTAGGAAGCTTGATGCAATATTGGTGATTGTGGATAGGCTAACAAAGTCCACACATTTCTTGCCAATTAAGTAGATAGATTCTTTGAATGCTTTGGCAAAGAAATATATAGATGAAGTAATCAAACTCCATGGGATTCCAAGCTCTATAGTTTCAGATACATATCCCAGGTTCACCTCTAGATTCTAGGAAAGTTTACAAGAGGCTTTGGGAACTAAGTTACATTTTAGTACAGCTTTTCATCTACAAACTGATGATCAATCAGAAAGGACAATATGGACATTAGATGCGATGTTAAAAGCTTGTGTTATGGACTTCAAAGGTTTATAGGTTGATAATTTACCTTTAATCGAGTTTGTTTATAACAATTTCTATCACTCAGGAATTCAGATGGCACCTTATGAAGCTTTATATGGTAGGAGGTGCAAAACTCCTATTTGTTAGGATGAAGAAGGCGAAAGGAGACTTGTAGGACCTGAGTTGGTACAAGTCACGATGGATAAGATTAAATTAGTGAAACAAAGACTTAAAGCAGCTCAAGACAGAATGAAGAGCTATACGGATACTCACAGAAAGGAGATGGAGTTTGAAGTTGGAGACAAAGTGTTTCTTATAGCTTATCTATAGAAAGGAGTTTTGAGATTTGGTAAGAAGGGCAAGCTTAGCCTAAAATACATAAGCCCTCATGAGATCACTGAGAAGATTGGGCCTTTAGCCTATAAGTTAGCTTTGCCACCAGAGTTATCTAAGATTTACAATGTCTTTCTTGTATCAATGCTGAGGAAGTACCGGTCGGATCCTTCACACATAGTTCAACCTTCAGAGGTTCAGTTAAGGGAGGATTT
>JANVCQ010000199.1:66270-80956 GCA_025531925.1 Erythroxylum plowmanianum | reverse complement strand
AATAAAATATAGTTAAAATTAATAAAAGTGCTTTTTATTTTTATGTTGCCAAACAGTCTACTGTATGAAGCTCTTTTAAAAAAGCTATTTTTTTAATTGACAACCAAACAGTCAACTAGCTTTTTAAAAAAGCTCTTCTCAGAAAAGCTTTACTGACAAAAGCTCTACTGATAAAAGCTCATCCAAACAGGCTCTTAGACTGGTTGTTGAATTGCTTTTAGGAAACATTGGCAATGCCAGAGGAGTTGGGAGCACTCAGTAACTATGCATCTCAAACTACAACACTTGGTTATATTATTTCCATGGAAAGTGATGTCTTCCTTCCTAAGCATTTAGGCAATATAGCAATAGTTGTTGAGCATCACCACATATTCTTAGTCCACCTTAAGACAATCATCCCAGATATGATACAAATTTCTATTTGGAATTGAAAATACCAATCAAGGATGAACCATCTTCTCTATTTCTTTAAATTTTCCTTCCACATGGCATGTAAATGACTACATTGTTACCTGCTTTTGTATGATACCAATAAAATATTGCATCAAGCATAAGGATTGTTGTGTCCTGGAGTGTTATCTTTCCTCAAAACTTGTAATGCAACTATGTTTTATTCAGTACTTAATTAGCTTTGTTTTTTCATTGGTGATTGATTAAATAACTTGTCTTTTATTCATTGAAAGCCATGCCCGTGGATATCTTTTTGGCCTCCATTTTATTATGACAATCATTTCCTAAAAACATCTTCACTCCTAATTGTCTTTCTATGCTGACAGCTTGCTTGTTTATTTTGTTTCCTTATGATGTCTTATTTTGTGTCTGTAGCTTATGAAATTCATGGTTAGATTGTCTAGAATGTCATCCTTTGAGTATTTCTCTGCATTGGTTACTTTATGTAACTAGAAATTATAACTCTAGAGGAGTGGAAGGAAGATATTAGTAATCTTTTTTTATTCTTTTTGATTTCTCCTTCCCCAAATGAATGCATTAGAATATACTCCTCGATGTATAATTGGTTACATTCTTCTACCATTTTTGTAATCTAATTAATTGCAAAAAAGGATTGGTTGAGCTTTTTGATTAGCTAGAAAGTTTCGAATGGAAGAAGGTCCCTCATTTGCATACCTTGTTCAAGAGATTCATAAAAAAGAGGTGATTGTTATCCTAAGTTTGCTAGTTCTTGATGCTTTCGGTTTATATGTTTGTTTTTTATGAGTTTGACTGTCGTTATGTCCACTTCCTGCTTGAATATCTTTTGTTCTGTTTCTTTTATTATGTTTTAGAAACATTCAATTCTTTATTGAAAGATCTAAGTACTTCTACCAGATTGTTATTTTTACAATTTTGAACTGCTTCCAGTTTGTTGAAGCTAATAATTCCTTAAACTTTCAACTGTATAAATTTCCAAGTTGAGGAACACTGAATGGTTCTGCAAATTTCTGATCATCATTATCTCCCTAAAAATTATCTGCCTGCTACCTTAACTGAACATTCATCTTCATCTAACTCAACAAGGATCTAACAATGATGACGACGATGATGGAGTTTCAAATTCATGGCTTTAAGAAAGAATTCTACATATTCCAAATAGTGATTTATAGATCATGTAATTCTTAAAGGGTTGTACCAAGAAAAATGACATGATTTATGAGTTGGGAAGGATTGCAATATAGTTGGTTGAAACAGTTCAATTTGAAGTAGTATGTTTCTTGTTGTCTAGGAAAAGTTAGAGAGAAGTCTAAGAAACTGAGCTAAATTATGTTTGATGCACAAATTTGGCCTCCTTATATGTAATTTGATGTGTTATACATAATTATAGAAGACTTAATGTAATTTTCTAATTTATAGAATTTTATTATATACAATTAATGTGCAAATTTCTTTAATTATATAAATATACATATATTTTATTTCTAACCATAATGAGAATTACTTAATTTAAAAACATAATATATTATTTTAAAAATAATTAACATAAGAGTATAATTAAAAAATACAAACAAGATGATAAAACTAAACATGTTTGTTTTTTAGTTTTTAATTACAAGCCACAACCAAACAAGTTTTTGTTTTCAGCTTTTATATTAGGAATTTCAACCAAACAAGTTTTTTTAATTAAAAAACAGAAAACAAAAACTAAAAACTACAATAAAAAACAAAAATGAAACCAAACGATCTCTTAATAAATAAAGATTAATATGAGATTAGATCTTACTTAGACCCCATTTAGTATTTAATTATAATTAATTATATTTCTCATTAATGTTTAATTGAAATTAAAATTCTTTTTTAATTAAATTATTGAAAAGTCCATACCTTATCATAAATAAGCTTAAGTTCTAAGGGACTTAGGACTTCTTGCCTAACCTCTCTACACTACTTGTAAAGTTCTTTCAATATGTTTTGTGGATAATGTTAGAAGTCAAGCACTTGTGCAACTATGGCGGTTAAGATAAACAAATTTCAAAAACAGTTTGAAAGAAACAACAAGAAAATGATCAAGTTTTAAAATAAAGTATAATTTATGATTCATTTTTTATGCATTGATCATGTTATAGATTTTAAGTGATCTTAACTATCTTAAATCAAACAAAATTATTTCATATTTATTCTCCTACACTCGGGATTGAATCTCGCCCCAATTTCCCAATAGTTACTTTCAACTTTCTCTACATATATCAACAGATGTATAAGCTAGATCAAATGTACGAGAACATAATCTTCAATTTTCCCGCACTTCTCTAGATTTCGATTAATTGTTCTTCCCTATTTTCTGCCTTTCCATTTTTCAAAGAGGTTCATTTAGTGTATCTGCATGATTGAAATTATTATCCTCATTAATAATAATTGGTCATGCCATTATCATCCCACATATATTGTTTGTCTAAACGAATGAATTCATACGACTTCCTATCAGGGAAACTGAAAATTCCAGAGAGTGCTAAATTACCAAGAAGAAGAAATTGAATCTACGAGCCCTGTCACTAATGTAAATAATAACTTGAATCTTATCTGCTAAATTCTTGCCTCTCCATGAATTAGTTAAGAGTCCTTGATCCAGATGAATCAATTAACGTTTTTCAACACAAAAAGACTTGTTAACCATGTATGGTGCTTCCATTAAGTATACAGAATTCCATTAAGTATACAGAATTAGTGTCTCCCACTCAAAACATGATGTTCAAATACTTGCCAATGGCTCCACATGAAATGAATATCTGAAGCACCAAAAGTGTAACTATGTAACTTTAATATAAACTTTGAAGGATTCAAGGTTTAGAAAATAAATCAAGGACAAAACATAGTGGACGTGTCTCTGTTTTGAATGAAAAGCATCAGAAACAAAACTGAAGCAGCAACCTGCCTGAGATCCGTAAATATTTTAAGACTTGTTGCAGGCGTTAGAACGTCATGGTAATGAACAGAGGACTTGACAATTTTATGATGGAATATTAGCTTCATAGCCTCATGTTTCTCGAAATAAAAATACATTAATATGGACAAAATTGAAAAGAGCCGAATCTCATTCGCCCATCCTCTTTTTCAATATCAGAAGAAAGAAGGAGAGCTGCATTATGTGATAAACCGGAAGTTTGAGTAAGATACATTATTAGACAGTTGAAACACTAACCATGAATGTTTATATGGGTTAAATGTCTAATTTGGTCTCCCAGCATTCGAGAAAAATTCATAACAAAAAGGGAAGATCTTCTCATTGAATTCATGAAACCAAATTCACACGATTTCGATAGATTTTGCCAAGGAAAACAAACAACATATGATTGAATCATCCTTACCAAGAGTAGCAACTCTTATCTTGATTTTATTTGATCAAACACACGAGGAAACTGATAAAGTGTGGCCAGTTAACTAAGAAATCCACCAGCACGTAATCAAACCTCATTGTTATTTGGAAATTCAAATGCAAGAGAACTCCTCCTAGTCTCGAATGGCCACAGTTTATGGAGATTGAGATCTGGATGAAACTGTTCATACTTATTGCAGCTAGTTTTCACTTTGTCATAAAGGATAATGTAGTTCGAACTACTTATGTTTCTTGAGTAGCAGAAATTAGTATCATCATATTGATAAACCTGCTGCGTACTGCCGACTCCACTGACCACCAGGTTGTCTTTTAAAAGAATAACACCCTGCCCATCCTGATGATTATTTAGGAAGTTGATCACTAATCCGGAGTCAGTGCTACTGAAAATCTTTTTTTCATTGAAACCCAGTGTGACGTTGGCTAATAACAGCGTGCCATTTTCCTGGTCCAAGTTATCAGAATACATCCCAAAGCTAAAGGTTTTCAATGATTTCATCCACTGAGAATAAGAGGACACCTTTTGGAAAAAAATACTATCATTGAAGGATATCACCTGATTAACATCCTGTGAATCCCCGTTCTTACCCATTTTAATGTAATTATTGTACCCAAAGTGCTGATAGAAAGTAGTAGTGATATTTCCACGGGAGCTTGCCACCCACCCGCTAGAAAATATTGACCTGCGGGCACTTGTAACAAATGTTCCATTCAGACCCTCAAAATCTGACACCAAAGACAACGCAAAAGGCTTACTTTCATGCATTGAAAGCTTCCCTAATGTTCTGGCTCTTTTATCATCCAACCAAAGATGCAAATTGGCATCTATGTACCACACCTTCAAAGCGTTTGTGACACTAAACTCTAACTTATGGAACCTAGAATCCAGAATGTTTCCTAAAAATGGTGTAATTTCAACGTCATAAGAAGGGAGATTGAATGAACCAATCCCAGTAATGGGTCTCCACAAGAGAGGATTAATTCCACCAGTGTAAATCACAGTAAAAGGCCAAATTGCTCCAACAATCTCTCCGTCAATACTAACCACAACCTCCCTGAATGGTCCATTTCCTGGTGTATCGGTGAGATTGTTTGCAAGAATGTAGTCATTAGGAACATTTGTATACCAGAATTCATCATTTTCATGGAAAGAAACATAAACTTCCAGCACAGCCCTATACACATTTGGAGGAATCTTGAAATCCTTAGACTTAGTATCAGTGGAATTCTCAATTTCAAACCACAACCCATCATACAGTGGGAGCTTTCTCGAAATAGGTAGGATCAAATCAGCATGAGAATCAGATCCCATTTTCAAATTATTTAACCTATGATTATAGTAACGAAAATTATCTTTAGTAGGATAGAAATGAAAAGTGATATTCACGTGGTAAACTCCCGTGTAGGTCTTATCGACGATATTGCCGAGAAAAACAGCAAGTTCTTGTTTGTCCTTCCTAAGAAGCAGCGAATAATACCTTGTTATGTCCTTGCGTACTGTCCAAACAATCCCAGTAGCTCTTGGCTCAGCCGTGCAGCTCCTGAGAAGCTCAACGCCGCCTAGCCAGACCCCAAAAATGCGGTCAAATTGCCTCCCTCTGGAAGTTGCCTTCCATTCAAGGATAATTTTGGAGAATTCCTGAGATGGGCAGTGAGAGGGAGGGGTATAGTTTGCAAGAACAGGAGGCTGACCATAAGTGTAGCCAAAGTCATGTTGAAGAACAAGGTATGTGCAAGGTTTGGTCTTGGGGATTTTGATGGGTTTGGTCACTTCAAAGTAAACAGTTGGTGATGTATAATTGAGAGGCTTGTTGTTTCCGGTGGCGTGCTCCAGAAGTTGTGATCTGAGAAGTTTGTTGGTCTTTTGGAGATTGGCACTGGATGGTAGTGGGTGAATGAGGAAGAGAAAGACACAGACGATGAGGACATGGACGGTAGAGACAGCCATGAATGGTTGTTGCGTCGTTCTTTCGGTGTGAGCTTGAACAGAATACTGGAGTTTGTTTATTCATCAAATGTCTTTGTTGGAGTAAGCACAGAACATTACGCCGCACAAAGCAGATTTAGTATAAACAATGATTAATTGGATATACTAGTGAATAGAGAGACACACAGCCATAAACTAATGATCATTTCTGGATATGGAATGATACTAAATATGCTATACTGACTCATAACATTAAATTTAATAACATTGGGCATATAATAATAATTCATAGACTGGAATATTTTCACAAAATATTAATGTTTTAAAAATTGGATTATATATCAAATAAGTTAAACGAAAGGTTTAAAGTTTAAAATATTAACCGATATTAAATTATTATAAAAACCGATATATAATAAATAAGAAATAAAAATTATAAGAATAAGTAAAAACAAAATATTTTACTAAAATAAAAATAATATACCAATTTCTATTAATGTATAATGAACTAATAATAAATCAAATCCAATAATTCAAACAAATTTGAATAATAATTAAAATCAAAATTGTATTTTTTTAAGGAAGCTGTGTCTCATCATCATCATATCTAAAAATTCATAAACCACACTTTCATATAAAGTATCTACATCAATTTTTACTGCATTAAAAAATTACTAATTAGTGATATATAAAATTATTCTCTATTATAAATTTATAGTACATTATACTTTTAACGTTAAATATAATCCAAATAAGATATCAATTAGCTATTAGTAGATGTTTTTAACTCATTTGTTGTTACAAATGTTTTTTCTTCATAATTTGTCTATAATCAAGATCAAGTGAAAGTTCTTTTTCTTTAATCAAACATTCAGTGTGGTAAATATTATTAATATTAACTAGATCATACATTCTTTTCTTATTAAACACTCTAAATACATAACAGAAAAATTATAAAGTCAATAATAAGAATAAAATAATGAAAAATAAAAAATAAATAAAAATACGTTCTTCGTTCTTAAATTATAAGTAGCATAAAAAAGTCATTAAGTCTTTGATGTTTGATAGGTGTAGCTTATATTATATTTTGATAAGTATTTTAGTGTATTTTCAGGTGTTTATTAAATAATTATCATATGTATAGGCTTAGAATTGTGTTAATATGAGTATTTGTTTATATTATAAGTGTTTGTTTGGTTTAGAGCATAATTTTGATCTTAATTTTATGCTAAGTGAGGTGTTTGTTAGTGCTGGCAATCAAATTATCGAAGAACAAAGAATTTGGACATGCATGGAATTACATGGGTAGGGTCACGATTATGACTGAGAAGAATTCTCCAGAGTTACAATCATGACAGAGAGAAAATTTCCAGAGTCATGATCGTGACACCCAAATGTGACTTTTTCCATTTATTTTAGGGCTTTTGGCCATTTTTGGAACCGATCAAAGGAAGAATCGTAGTTACACCCCAAGACCCTAAGATACTATTTAAGAACATTAAAAATACTAAAAAAAGGTAGCAGCCAACATACCAAAGTGGATCAAACGTGAGAAATTAAGAAGAACGTCTAGAAATTCTAACTTCTCAAATCAAGCTGCGGGCAGAGTTTTTTCTTTCCTTTTGTTATTGCCATCAAACTTGATTTGTAAACTGAATTACAAGAGGTTTATTATGTTCATGAGTTTCTAAACTCCATATTAGGGTTTATTTCGAATTTAATTTGTGACTGATATAATTATTGATTCAATACATATTCTATTATTGTGATAATTGTGCATGCTCATACTTTGATAACAAATTGAGAGAATGAGTTAAATGTAATCAGATTAGGTTGTATAACAAGAGTTAGTAATTTAATATATCCCACAGTTATTAGATTAATAATCATTCAAAGAGAGATCTTGTGTGAGAAAGTAATTTTCCAATAGATAACTTTAGATCTAATTAAAAACGTTAGCAAAGTTTTATGAATTAAGAGGTTAAATTATGAAATTTTCAAATTCAATTAAGGTTAGTTTATGAGGTCTTGAGAGACAGTAAACACTACCTTAGGAAATCTAAGAGCGACAAATAATTGGATCAATCATAGTCTAGGAAATAAAATAATGAAAGAATAAATCTTAAACATTCATCCTTGATAAATCCCTAAATTACTTTGGCAACTAACTGTTATTTGCTTATTTTCTTGATTTATTAACTGTTTTAATTTTTGATATTATTTTCATTCAAATCACCATTCTAATACCTTAGACAAAGTTAGGTTCAATTAGATTTATCTATTTCCTCGTGGGCTCGATACCTTTCGATACTACAAGATACGATCCATATACTTACAAATATTGAGAGTTTTATTAGATATAAAACTTGTTCAACAAGTTTTTGATGCTATTATCGGGGATTTAGCATTAGGACGATTTGAATTCCTTTGATTTAAGGAACTATTATCCTTTCTTGTTTGATTAAGGTACCCAATCCTAAGAAGTATAAAAAAAAGAAAAAGAGGAATTTTGGACACAAAGTATAAGACACATCAATCTAGACATCATAAGGAAAAAAAATGAGGAATCCGAAGATTTAAACACCAAGAAGAGACAGAAGGAAAATAATGGAGGAAATACATCATAGAGAGCAAAGGATCCTTATAGACTTCATGAAGCCAAGGTTCAATGCTTATCATCAAGGAATTATATGACCACCATTACAAGTGACACACGATTTGTTTAAAGGAATGGAGAATAATGGTTGTCTTTAGACATCGGAATGAAGTAGACAGGAGTCAACTTTCTAGGACCTAAAAGGAATGACTACTGTCTCTCCATTAAAACTAATTCAACAAAGAGGCGAGCAATGCGAACAAAAAAGCCATATCACAATAATGGAGTACAATTTGGTTAGGGAAATAATGATCTTTACTTGAACATAAACAATCTTAGGTGGTAGAGCCACCCAAATTTCTTTTCATCTAATAACGCAGTGAGTTAAATGGGAACTCAAGGTATACCGAGATTTCATTAAGATGAGTACAATTCATGGGATTCAAAATTAGACAAGCTCACGAGTATAAAAGGGTAGTTCGAGAAATGAGCAAAGACTCATACCTCTTCCATTCATAACCTAGAGGTTTGATCGGTGGTTTGGTTATGTATAAGTTTTAATTATAAACCCTTGATAATTTGCAAGTGCACGGTTCGTTAGCGTAGTACCAAAGGTGTTAATCCTAAGAGGAGGGAGTTAATTTAACCATAAAATCTAAGGCCAGAAACAATAATAGAAATTCAAATTGCACAAAAATAATATGAGAATTTAATTCAACCAACCAAATTAAGAATCAAACATGAAAATATTAATTACTAAGCAATTCCAACACACCCGAGAATCAACCGAAAGAAATTACCAATTGAGAGAAAGGAAATTTTACCTATTCTTAATGTTAACCTAACTGATTATGAATTATCAGATTGTTGGTTCTAAACAACCCTAGGGTTGATTACTCTCTCTCGAGTTACAATCATTAATTCTAAATCATAAGCACTAATCAGATTATGGAGGTTGCAATCTCTCAATTCATAACCTATCCAAAACCTTAATTACTTTTGAAGTTCTCTAATAAACTATTGGAATCCTATGTAATATCTTTACTCGCGCAATTTCTCGATCTGATTCAATTCTTATTTCTATTAAATCACTTAACTCTTATTAGTCCAATTTAATCATTTTTCATTTAATTCACCCTCTTATTTTATTATCGAATTATGCAATCGTAGAATCTAACCATAAGAAATCTAATAAACAGATAAACAATTAGATTTTCATTAATTCAAGAATAAAATTTTGAAGGTGAGTTTAGAACATCCTCAACATTCTAGATCCTATCATTAACTATTCAATCCAATTTTATACAATCATAAAACTAAAAATAAACAGGAAATACAATCTAAATGGATGGTGGGAGGTAGCAACGTCGGGAAACCTCTTGATCTAGAAAGTACGTCGAGTCAACTTCTTCTCCTCTTCTCTCTTCCTTCTTCTCTTCCTCTATCTCTCGATGATTTCTCTCTAGGGTTTCTCAAAGTGGTTGATGCAAAAGCTCCCTCTTTGCCTCTTTTGTTGTTCTTTAAATATCCTCTTGTGTTTTAGGTAACCCTAGGGTTTTCTCAGGGTCTAAAAGGTCCAAAATATGTCTCAAAACTTGATGTTCTTGAGTATCTCTACATCTGCCTGACGCAGGCCATGATGGTGGGGCCATTACCTGGGCTTCTGTCACGATCATGGCATGTAGGCCACGATCACGGGCCAACTTTGGTGTTGCTATCATGATCATGGCCTGACATGCCACAATCGTGGGTCATTATTTCAGCCCGAATGTCTCTGAAACTACTCCATTCTTCGATGTTGACCCTGAAATACTATCAAACACATCGAGGTACCTCAAAAACATAATATTTGAGCTTAAAGACTTGTACTAACCCATAAGACATAAATAATTAACAAACTAACACAATTCTAACCTAAACACAAACTAAATGATTGAATTAATAGCTAAACATATATCAAACTTTGCCTTAAAACACGATGCAATTTACACTTATCATCATCCTTATACTTAAACGTTTGCTTGTCCTCAAGCAAACAAAACAACAAACAACACAAAATCATAAAGTACACAATGCAGTAATAAGACAAGAGCTTTAACTTTATGAAATAAATTTAACTTTAAACACAATCATTCAAGTTATTCCAAATCATTAACATGCAAAATTTGTGTCTAAAAGCTCTAGACTAAACATACATATTAATCAAGACCCAAATGTTAAGTTATTCACCCTTTTCAATTGTACACACTCATTAACAATTATTTGGTTATTCAAACTCTGTAACTACTCCTAAGTACATTTTCATGAAAAGTCAAACTATTTACAATTTTGGTAGGTTTTTATTAAAAAAACACTTTTTTATTTACTTTTTATGGACATGGACCTAGTCTTTTACACAAAGGCAAACATTGGTGATGAATGTCAATCCAGTTACTCAACTAAGTTATGTTTTTATTACGCTACTTGGTTGAATCGTCATTATAGCCTTTTAACATGAAGGCACACATTTGTGATGCATGTCGATCCAGTTACTCAGCTACATCACATTCTCAACTGGCTACTAGCTACTAGCTCTAGTCATAACCCGAAGGCCAGTAGAATAGTTATTTGTTTAAAATTTGTAAACATTTTTAATGTAATGCCTACCTTATTACTTTAGCCTCGTTTCCATGAAAAAATACTAGTAAAGCTACTTAGTCAAAATACCTAAAATTATGAATGAATGTGACAATTTAGAGGGTGATAAACTAACACTATATCCTAATTAACTTACATATTTTAGCCAAAGAACCCATATCACTAATTTTGTGAGCTAATGACTCTTCACAACCTAATAGATTATGTTCAAAATTAAATCGATTTCAATTCATCCAAGCCACCAATACATTCACACAATTCACAATATGAAACCTAACAAACTATCATACAATATGCAAAATTCACACTCAAAATAAAATACACAACCCTCCCTACACTTGAACAACACATTGTCCTTAATATGAGAAGGAGTCATACAAACACACATGGAAGAAAGAAACATAAAATAAAATAAAAATAAGACTATATTTAAAAGAAAAGGGTTAAAAATAAAGCCTCACGGTGATGGAGGCAAGGATGGTGTCGGAGGTGGCAATTGGATGCCTCAAGCCTTAAAGTATCAATGAATACGACGTATATCCCACCTCTGACATCGTTGTATTTAGGCCATCTCCTTCATCTTTCTAGAGTTCTCCGTAAGTGTATCTGTATTTACCTTGGTGTTGGTGGAGATTGTATTGAATACTTTCTTCTAGCTAGGTTCTTTTGTGTCTTCTTCCTCTTTAGACTCTTTGCTAGTTGAGTCCTGTTCTGTCTACTAAGGTAGCACTGCGTTAAAACTCATCTAATTAGCCTTGATCTTCTTATGAGTCTTTTGGTTGATATCTCGAAGTTTCATGTTATGGGTATTAGATCGAAAACAATATTATACTAGATTCGGCTAAACTGTATATTTCAAAAACTTTTTTCGAAATCAAGATGCAGCGGAAGCATGATAACTAAATCAACATGTTTAATCCATACATGATATGGTATTAGAAAAATAAATAATATAAGAACATGATCAAAATTTTACTGACTCCTTTGCTACAACTTTGACTCCTCGCTATTGTATCCGCTCTTAGCTATTGTATCCTCAACCAATCCCATCCACCACTTGTTCTCCTTGGACAACTTGATTAACAAGATCCTTTGGTAGGAAAGGAGAAGAAATATTATAGAGGTTTCTCTTTTTATGATCAACTAGTTGAAAGAACCAATCATTAATTTCTTCGTCCTATGAAGATACTTCAGTATGCACTTAACTGCAATCTAATGCTCCATTCCTGGATTGGATTAGAATCTACTTACTAGTCCTATTGCGTAAAAGATAGCTGGTCTAATGCAAAATATAGCATACATTAGACTTCTAACTACCGAAGCATATGAAATGTTGTGCTTGCATTTGACCTCCTTTTGGGTCTTAAGTGCTTGCTCGTTTGAAAGTTTGATTCCATGTCTAGTAGATGTGAAACCCCTCTAGGAATCCTGCATGGCAAACTTATTGAACATGTTTTCAATGTAGGTTAATTGAGACAAGACTATCTATTTGTTCTTACAATCCTTTATAATCTTAATCCCTAGAATATAGTTAGCCTCTCCTAAATCCTTCATTGAGAACTATTTGTTTACCCATCTTTTAACCGTAGATAACATTTCTACATCATTCCCAATGAGTAGAATTTCATCGACATACAGAATTAGGAAAATAACCTTACCTTCTTGTATCCTTTTATAGACACAAGGCTCATCTAGGTTTTGTATGAACCTATAGGTTTTGATAGACTTATCAAACCTAATGTTCCAAGACCTAGATGCTTGCTTAAGTCCATAAATGGACCTCTGAAATTTGTATACCTTATACTCATTACCTGGCTTAACGAATCCTTCTGGTTGGGCCATATAAATGGTCTCCTTAAGATCCCTATTAGGAAATGTCGATCTTAACATCCATTTTTCATATTTCATAATCGAAATAGGATACTATGGACAAAAAAATTCTGATGGACTTAAGCATGGCAATCGGAGAAAAAATCTCCTCATAATCCCTCTTTTTAAGTATAGCCTTTAGTTATCAATCTAGCTTTAAAAGTCTGTACCTTTTCATCTGATCCTCTTTTCCTTCTGTAGATCCATTTACACCCTATGGCTTTTACATCTGTTGGTAGATCTACAAGGATCTAGACTTCATTGGTGTACATGGAATCTATTTCCAATTCCGTTGCCTTGAGCCATTTTTCTACATCAACATCATTAATAGCCTTGTATAAGTAATATGATCCATTTCTTCTTGGTCCAAGATGGAAATTATGCCTTCTTCTAGACTTAGATACCTGTCTGGTTGTTTCATAGCACTCCCATACGTCTAGGCACTACTTGATGTTTAGGCTACTTTTTCGATTCAACTCTTAATTCCATTTTAACATCTTATTATGCTATATCCAAATCAACTCTTGGTTTGGATGAAATAGCTAACTCCTTTAATACTACTTTACTTCTTCCTTTGTGATTTCTCATAAAATCTTCCTCCAAAAAGGTTGCATTTGTTGACACAAATACCTTCCTATGCTAAGGACTACAAAAATAGTACCCTCGTGTACCCGTAGGATATCCTATAAACAAACATACTTCTGAACTTGGTTCCATCTTTTTGCATGCAGGCCCTAGAACATAGGCTGTCAGCCCTAAGTCCTTAAGTGCCACAATGAAGGCACTCGACCAGTCTATATGCTGGACCCTGAACGTTTCTTAGAAGTTAGAGCTATTAATGAGAAATTTTGGCAAGTAGTCACGAGTAAAGAGCAAATGAATGAAAATTCTTGAACCAAGAAACGATAGATAAGAGTAAGGTAGAGAATGAGAAGTGTGGATAGATTCATAATTTGCCTTGGTGCTTTCAGTGGATAAAAGATTTCAAAATGGGAAGAATTAAGGTGAAAGTTAGAAGTAGAATGAAAGTCAAAATGAAGTTGCATTTGTGTAGTAAGTTCATGAGGAATATGTATATATGTGTATATTCTGTCATTGGTGTTCATGATTAATCATGGATTATAAATTTCTTTATAGATGATATTGATTTGAAATAGAGTTGATAATGAGGAGTAAATGAAGTAGAACAGGTGATCTTAGTATGAATTGTGTTAAGGAAAGATTGTGAAACAAAATAGGTGGTTGATTTGAAAAATTGTTCACGGAGTATGTTTCAGTCCTTTAGCCACAACTTTTTCTCTAGTTATCCAAATGAGATGATTCTTGATTTGGATTAAAATAGAAACATATGGATACATTTCGTATGAAGACATCAAATTTAAATTCTATATTTAAGAATATCAAAATTTGTCATGAAATTGAAAACTAGGTACAGTACATTGGTGGATGAATGTAAAGTTTGTATTCTGGATTTGAGGAAAATTTTGGATTTTTATAGGCTGAATTAGAGAAAGTTGTCTTCTATGAAGTTGTAGGTCTTTCTTTTATCTTTCCAACGATATATAGTATTGAATTTTTAGACTTCTAGGCTGAAAGTTATGGTCCTTATAAAGGAAGATGTATCTTTTATCTTTTCGCTTCATCTATGTTTTGCTCCTTCTATGTTTTGCTTCTTCTTCTTTTTACTTCTTCTGTGTTTTCCTTCTTTTGTTTTTTACTTCTTCTGTGATGACATCATCTTCTTCTGTGATGACATCATCTTCTTCTGTGTTTTGCTTCTTTTGCCTTTTTGCTTCTTCTGTGATGACGTCATCTTCTTCTGTGTTTCTTCTGT
>JANVCQ010000199.1:25195-46819 GCA_025531925.1 Erythroxylum plowmanianum | reverse complement strand
ACTCTTCATCTTGTTTATGTTTATTATTATCCTTATACCATATCATGTATGGATTGGCATGATGATTTGGATATATTACTTCCGCTGCAAATATGATTTCTAAAAAGTGTTGAAATCTACTGGTTCTCCAAATATAGCATGCTTTCGTTTTCCGATCCAACATCACAACCTTTTATATTGATAAACAAGGTTATGTATGTTGCTTATGTAAGTCCCTATGCTCATATGAAATCACAAATTTTAGGTGTTTTTAGAGATACATGGTTACTCACACACCCGTGTATGTTGATCGTATATATTTCAGAAACTCTATTTTTTACTATAAAAGGACGTAAACGGAGGCAAAGTAGGAGTAGACGAGTTTTAGAGTAATTTTGAATCGTAGGAAACATAAAGAGGCAAAATTTCTAATCAAGGAATAAGGGAAACACGAAGATAACATTAAGATATTTGATAGAAAGATTCATCCAATCCAAACTTGTAAGAAGATTCATTAGAAGGAGAAGGGAGATTTAGAAATTTAAGTTCTTTGTTTTCTAGTTATTCTCCTTCATATTTGTTATTGATTTCGTTTTCCATGGATATGAACTAAGTTCTTTAGTGTCTAGGTGTAAGTTGTGATAACAATATGAATTGATCTTTTATTTAATGCAATTATATTAATTGATGTATTACGATTCAATTACAAATTTTATTATTGCCCTAATATATCCAAAATATTAGTATATGATTTGATTTCATACGAATGAGATTGATAATCCTCTTTTATGAATAAATCTACTATAATTGGAAGGAACTGTATTCAAACCTAGAGATAGATTGAAGTTTAAACCTTAAGATCTCTAAAGTATCTTATACATGGATTGCTATATTTTGATAATACTTATGGCTCATTTCAGTCAAGGATAGTTCAATTGGTAGTCATTAGATATAAAATGAATTATATAGAGATAATTGAGTGATCAATATAGGATTCATCATTCTAAGGTGATTAGAAAGAATTTTCCACTATTCTTTATTAGTATTGATTTAAGAAATTCTTGGTTAAAGTGGAATGATACTTTGTAAAATAGTTTATAGAGGTCATTAATAGAACCAACTGCTAATAGTAGAGAACAAACATGACTAGAATCTAATAGAATAGATATTATTTTCATGCTCCATATCTAATCAGAACATTGTATGATTGAATTATACGAAAAATAATTCATAATAAAGTTAGTTAAAACCACTTTGACATTCCTAAATATTTGGGTAGTCATGATGAGTAGTTAGATGCCAATATTGATATATTGATATAAATTATTCAATTAGATAATTAAAGAATAATTAAAGAAGTTTAATTTATCTAATCATAAATATGATTATGATTATGATATATATCTATTGTCAACATATATAAGAATCTAATGAGTCACATATAAAGAACAAATTAAAGAGAGAAAATGTGTTTTAGTCAAGTTGAATGTGATTGTAATGTTTGAGAAACTTTATAATTAAATATGAGATATTTAATAAATAAGAACCAATATGACATATATGAACTTATTTGGGAATAATTTATGTAAATTTTATTTTAAATTAAATTATTAAAATTGTTCAAAACTTATTATAAATAGACCTAACCTCCAATGACGTTAACACTTCTCGCCTAACTCCCTCTATAATAGTTTTAGAGTTTTCTCACCATATTCTGTGGATACCATCAAAGACTGAATATTTGTGCAACTACAATTGTTAAGATAAGATAATTTCAAAAATAGTTTAAGGAAAATAACAAGATAAGGATCAAGTAGGGATGTCAATGGGACGGGTTAGGCTCAAGCTGCTCCGGGCCCAGCCCAACCAAGGGCTGATCGATCTGTGGCTTGATGGACCACAGGTTTTTTTTAAATGACATCGTTTTTGACAAAACAACGTCGTTTTTGATGTTATGATCGGGCCGGCTCACATTTAGCTTGACCTCAGCCCGTGACCCGAACAATTTTGGCCCATGACTTGGTCAATCCAAGCCAAAATCAGGCTAGGCCGAGTCAAAATTAACATTCCTAGGATCAACTTTGACAATAAGGTATTAATTAAGATTCTTAGTTTGTGTGTTAACCATGTTATAGAATTTAAGTGATCTTATCTTTTGATAAGTCTAACAAAAATATTTCGATATTGTTCCACCGTATAGAAGATCAGATGTAGCCTTGATTTCCTAACACAAGCCTCAAATCATCAAGAATGCCTTATATTTCCTTCTCTTAATAGTGTCATTAGCCAAGCCACCATTGATGTCACAATTAGGGAGCTGAGACAAGCCATTAACAATCGTTGTATGTTAGAAATTTTTCGTAAGTCTAGAATGGCTGTTATCTGAGTAGAGTGATTTTGGAAGTAAATATGGAATTTGATATACAGCGCTTGCTTTCAAGTCCTCTATTTGTTACTAGATCTATAAAGATAATCTTCGATTATGTCGATCCAAAAGTATTAAAAGCTACAGTTGTTCTTTCTGAGTTGGGATCAAGAGACAAAGGGATCATCCAAGCACTGAAGAGAGTAAATTCTGATGTGGAATGCATTGTGGCTTTTCTTAAGATCAGTTTAGTGGAGGCTGTTGTGTTGATATTTCTAAGGCCTGCCACGGAGATAGATCTAGGACAATCTCTCCTAACAGTTATTAAGAATGGAAAAAAAAAATAAAAAGGAGGATATGTTGATTATGTGTGTGAAGCCAAAAAACAGTTGCAGTTCTGTTATTGGGTCAGATTCTTAATAGCAGTGGAGGCAGCTCTGTTTACTCCGTTGCCAATGCCATTATTTCAACAAAAGTGATGGAAGAAGTTGCAGCGCACGTGATCCATAGGTTTTTAATGGTTGAACTTTTCAACCCACATTCCCGTAACTTTAAAATGAAGATGGTCGACCGTTGATGAAGGATAAGAGGAATTAACAAGTTCTAACTATATTTTATTTAATTTTTTCTAACAGAAAATAAAATTTAAGTTTTAGTGATGATCTTAAAAGTTTAAAACAAACTTTTTTGCCATAATCCAAAAAGAAATTGGATGTTTGCAAGAATATTTTTTTTAATCATCTGTTTATTTGTTTCGTTGTCAGTTTTTTTGGCAAAAACATTCAGACCCTTCTTTTTCTGATTGTTTGGTTTAGGATGATATCTTTCTTTCACTTTTTAGAATCTGATTCTAGTATCTCGCCTAGCAGGATGCGCTTTCTAATGTTCACCGATTAATATCGGTTTTTGGATGTCATGGGTTACTTTGATATAGTTCTGGTGCCAGGAATTCATTTCTTTTCCTAACATAGCTGATTCTTATCTTTCCAGTTTGCGATCAATGTTTATGTAAGATAATACTCTGGTAAATTTGTTTCTCCTTATTTTACCCAAACAATGAAAAAAAAGGGGCTTGTGAAGCGGGGAAAGATACATCCAACGTATGGGAGTCGCGATATTAAAGTAGACTGCTAATTTAGCATGTTTTGGGGATAATTCATCTGGCAACGGATTTTTGTTAACTCATTTGTTGGTTCCTTCCGTATGGCAGGTTCGACCATATATGGCCAATACTCATCATTTGAACGGGAGGTTATGTAAACATGGTCACATGCTAAACTGACTGTTAGGCCTCACACTATGCTGTGCTATGCTTGCCATCTGCAATCGTTGTTCGGGCTTTAAATTGTAGTTTATGCATTAATTAAAAGAACGATTAAAACAAAACATCTCTTTTCTATTGCATTGACTCTGGCATTACAAATTTTCGGATAACAAAACATAATTGTCCGATCCCAGCTTTGAATTACCTATAAGTGCTGATCTCAAGTTGATTCAAACTTTATAGCCTTAATCCTTACTAATAAGTACTCCACAGCTACTAAACATACTGATACCTACACCTTTAAGAACACAACATCACTATCATGCGTCTTCAAAGACTTGGATTAAGCTTAGACACTTTATTCAGTGGTTGCCAAGTCACAATGAAAAACATTAGTATGTACCGTAAATTGTCCGACGACGTCAACTTTGAAAAACCAGCTCTATAGGTTCGTCGGAAGTGTTCGGCAACAATTATTGCATTGAACAAGTTATCTTGTAGACTGCATCCCAAGGGATTTAAAACTTTGCTATGCAAATATGTAACACACCTCCGCGTCTTCGATCTCCGAAATTTTACTCATCACCCCTCTTTCTACTCTTTCCGTTCTTCTCTTCCCAATTCTGATGGTCGTTACTGCAAAGGCAGGTCTATCGTGCTAATGCTACTAACATCGGATGTCTAACCTACTAAGTTATCCTCTCGGGCACTAAAAATTTGCATCTTTCTCTAACTCAGATAATCACCATATCTTTTTTATATATACCAACCTAACTTCCTATAATATAGCATCATTAAGAATACCATGAGCAGAAGGTTAAACAAAATTAAAGAATAGCTTTTCGACAAACTCATACAAGGGAATGATTTATAACTGACAACAGACCGGAATCCCCGTGTAACAAGAACACTTCCAAAGGAACATAAGGAGAGTTCAAAGGGGATCCAAGCCTATAAGTTGGTTGTAATATTTTACTCCCCTTAGCACACTGAACAGTTAGAAGACGCGGTCCAGTTCTCATCTCCCAGACCTACATGAATGACCAACATAAGAAAAGAGAAAAAGAATCATTCTCAGAATAAAATCTCAAAACAAGATGCAGTAAAATGCAGCTCTTTACATAAACTCCTAAGTTAACTAATACGTAGAAAATTCTCAGCTAGAAGGAAACAAGACATCTAGCAGGTCAGGTTTACTACCAACAATCTAACACCTGATACAACTGCTGTAGTATTTCAAAGACCTGATTTCTGGCTATTGATCTTAAACAACTATTGCATGGAGATATTCAGTTAGAATGTTCCTTCTACAAACCATTTGGCAACTCAATCCCCACCTTCTTCTTTGTTTTTCTTTTTTAAAAAAAAAATTGGACACTGCATTTGGAAAGGAAAGAAAAGCACACTGTAGATGACGATAATAGAGGGCATGGCAGGAATCAGGAATAAAAGAAAAGCAATCTGATGGGCATAGCAAACCAACAATCCAGTTTGTGTATCAAAGGAAGAAGGCAAGAGGCTTTCCTAGAGCTGGGTCCAGCAGGGAATAGCAGCATCTGAGTTTGTCAGGAATAAAGGACATGAGTGTTGCGGTGGAAGTTGGTTACGCAGAACAGAGGACAGAGGCTGTGCGTGTTGGTTATTTGCCATATTCTGTTATGAGACACATTGGCCAGCATGCCATTTTGTTATACGTTTATTATACAAATTAGCTTATATATAGACAGTGAGAGAAGGAGAGAGCAAGAGGAATATTGTAATTGAATGATGACATTATTGAGCAAGGCAGACTTTTGAAATCTGCCGGTGTCCACTTTCTCGAAACATTCTTTATACAATTCTTCTATTCCTCTCTTCATTTCTGCCTTTACACCAGTATTTACACTTTACTACTGCTACATTAAGCTTGCACTTGTCACAATCTAACAACCAAAATGAATAGCATGAGTCTATAAAACATATAGAAAAAGATTTTAGCAAATGGATTACAAAGATTAACCTCAGCTGTGGAAATAAAAAGGCATTACACCAATTGACAGAAGATAAACAGTTCAATGCTATTATTTGACAGAGTGAACATCAAAGAAAATAAACAGAAGTAAGAATTTGGAGGAGGAATTTTTAATCATCTGACTAATAGACATACATTAGAAAACTAACCCTAGTACAACTTCAGAAATAAATTTACACAGATTTGTTAGATCACATGATTTATGGGATACGTTATCCTTATTTTATGGATATCATTAGTACTATATTTTATGGACATAATCATACAGATTACGTCTTCCCACACTCCCCCTCACGCCAGTTAATAGGCATTAACCATTTCCAGCTTGGATACAACGCTTAGAAACATGGGACCGCTTAACACTTTGGTAAGTACGTCTGCAAGTTGACAATGTGGAGATACGTAAGGTGTGCAAATCAACCTACTCTCCAACTTCTCCTCGATCAAGTGTTTGTCAACTTCAACGTGTTTTGTTCTACCATGCTGTGCTGGGTTGATAAAGTTTCTGCTTGCAAATGAATTTCCTTTGAATTATGCATGAATTAGCTAATCACACTAATTGCAAATGCCATATCTGGTTGTGTGAAACAAATAAATGAGTTTTTCTACTAGGCGTTGATATGATCTCTTGTACTGTATTATCTTCCTCTACTATTCCAAGTTTAATATTTGAATCTATTGGAGTACTTGCAGGTTTGCATGTTGTTTTATCTATTTCCTTGAGAAGACCTATGATGTATTTCTCTTGGGGGATAAAAATGCCCTGCTTAGAATGAGCAACCTCAATCTCGAGAAAATATTTCAACCTCCTTAGTACCTTGAATTCTTAATACAGACATTAACTTAAGATCTCTTTCTCTTTTAACATCATCCCATGTCACAATTATGTCATCAACATACACCAAGAGAATTGTGACTCCTCCTATAGATGAAGCTTTAATCAACAATATGTGGTCCCCTTGGCTTTTTTTGTATCCCATGGGCGTCATAACTCTTGAAAATCTTCCAAACCATGCTCGTGGTGATTGTTTGTTTGTTCAATGCTTTCTTCAATTTACAAACAATATGAGTAGCCAATTTCTTTCCATAACTTGGCAAAATCTCCATATAAATCTCTTTTTCTAGTTCTTAATGTAAAAATGCATTTTTCACACAAAATTGTAATTCCCAACTATACTTAGCTACAAGTGAAAATAAAATTCTAAAACTATTCAACTTAGCAACTAGAGCAAAAGTCTCTAGATGATCAATTCCATAGGTTTATGTATATCTCTTGGCTATCAACCTTGTATCTTTCTATTGATCCATCTGCTCTATATCTAATTGTGTACATCCATTTACATCTCGCCAATTTCTTCCCAATCGACAACTTCACCAACTCCCGAGTTTTATTTTTCTCCGATGCCTCCACTCCACATTCATAACTTGTTTTCATTTCTCATAAACAAAGCCTCAAATAAGGTGGTTGTTGTTAAACCCTTAAGTCCTAATTGCCCGAGCATTAGGGAGTTTTGATCAATGTTTGATACTTGAGGTGACGGAATAAGGTAAAAACTTGTGAATAGACAAAGAAAACAAGCATTGCCGATAAGTAGACATGCAATGAGGTAAATTGGAGAAAATCTTTGATGAGATGTAATATTTAGATGTGAGACCAAAAGATAGCTTAAGATGAATCTTGGGTTAAAGGTTAGCTGGATCACATGCATGAGAGACACATGTGAGAGCTCTAAGGACTTAATGTGCTCAAATAGGTTGATCATGAATAATGGCTTGATATGAGTAAGCATTGGACCGGACCAATGTACTATGAAAGACTTTGCGCTTAGATAACTTATAATTAATGGATAGGGATTAAAGAGAGATCTTAGAAGATGTGGCGGATAAAATCACACTAGATATACATCAATTGTAAAAGATAAAAATCATGAAGCAGGATCATCTGAAGATAGTAGAGTTCTTTAATGGCTGCATCATTCATAGTTAAACATAATTTCTTATCTTCTTAGTTGTGATGTAGCTAAATCCTACTGGAAAAAAAGACCTATTTGGATTGAGATGTTATCCAATTGGTTAGTGTAATATAATCTAAGAAGGATAGGATAGAGGTGATCTAATTAGTCCAGTTCAATTAAGATTTTGAATTGTAAGGCTAGAAGTGCTTATAAAAAGCTTATTTGAGTCTTGCTCTTAGGGAAGAGAGATAAAGGGGAAGGAACATAATGAGTAAGAAAATTCCTTTATATACTTTTAGATAAGTAATAAAGGTTGGTTTTTACCGTAGCTCTCGTGTATTTATTATTACCTATGATTATTTAATACTTTTGTAATATTCTTACTCAAGTGCGAGAGTTGAATACTTTGAGGGTCGTGAAGCATAAGAGAACAAGATTTTGTTGGTCAACGATCACATGAGAAGGCTAAGTCTTGCTTAAATAGACCTAAGTGAAATTGTTGTGCAAAGGAGTATGCACAACTTCGGTATAAGTTTGGTGTCTAGAAAAACCTTTGTAATAGTAGGCATGGTAATGGTGTTTAGACTAATAGGCTTTATGCGATGGTGAACAATTTTTAGAACAAAAAAAAAAGTGCAAGAGGATATAAAGGTCATTCTTTGCACTCTCTCATTCCTTTTCTAATAGTGAAAGGAAAATCATGATTATCATCACTCACCTAAAATTCAAATTCATTTTGTAATAAAAGATTAAAAATTGTTACCTCAATCTCAGGATTTGGGTTGGACTCTTGGACTTGCAAAGATTTTGTAGCAACCTTTTCCTTCCTTGAAAAAACTTGCCCTTTTTGCAAAAAACATGTGCAAGAGGATATAAAGGTCTTTTTTGCACTCTCGCACTCCTTTTCTAATAGCAATAGGAAAATCATAGTTATCATCACTTACTTGAAATTCAATTTCATTCTGTAAAAAAGATTATAAGTCGTTACCTCAATCTCAGGACTTGGATTGGACTCTTAGACTTGCATAGATTTTGTAGCAACCTTTTTCTTCCTTGCAAACACTTGCCCTTTACCAAATCTCATGTTTTTGAGAGCAAAATATATTTTTTCTTGAGGATTTCAATTGTAAATACTTGTCAAAATTCTTCAATTGCAAGTTCAGGTGGTGTCGGTTAGGTGTAAATACGGGATAGTTGGATCCTGATTTTGTAGCATGAAAAGTGATAAGTAAGTAGTCTTTATCCTTATCTTCCATTGTTGAATTCTCCCCCCTGAAGATAAGGACTTTTAAGTAAGACTCATGTTCAAGAAAAGTGACATTCTTTGAGACAAAACTTCTTTGATGGAGGGTAGCTTGTATTCTTTCTGAGTGGATGAATATCCCACAAACACACATTGTATTGCCCTTGGATCTAGTTTCCCTCAGTTTGATTAGGGACATGAACAGATAATGTGCGCCCAAAAACTCTAGGAACAAGATTATTAGCAGTGTGTAGTGTGGGCTAGAAGGTTGAGAGTTTTTCCATGGGACTGTTGAATCCTAAGATCCTAGGAGGCAGATGAATGATGAGCTGAGTTGCTGTAAGAACAACTTCCCTCTAAAAAGATTTAGGCATATTTTTTTGGAACATAAAGGCTCGGATTGTTTAAAGGAGATGAAATTTTTTTCTTTCTACTACCCTATTTGTTGTGGAGTATTAGCACAAGAGGAGTCATGGACTATCCTTTCCTTTCAAAAGAATGGAGTTAGGAATTGTTTAAACTAATCCCAGGCTTATCTAACTAAAACCTTTTGATGTGGACTCCAAATTGGTTTTTAACCATCGAACAAAAATTTGAAGAGTATTACTAACCTCAAATTTGTGTTTGAAAAGAAAAGGCCAATTGACACGAGTACAATCATCAATGAATAAGAAATCTTGCCCCATAGACGTTAAGAATAAGAGAAAGTCCGCAAATATCACTATGAATGAGATGAAAAGGACTTCTTTTATTCCTAACTGGAAATGGTATATGCTCGTGTTTAGCAAGTTCACACACTGCACAATATAATTTTCAACATCTAAACCTTTAAACATAGAAGGAAATAGAATTTTAATAATCCTAAAAGAGCGATGTCTAAGTCGGTGATGATGAAGCTAAATTTTTTCTTCATCAAATGAAATAAGTTCTAAAATAAAGGAATGAGAATCTGCCCTTGAAAATGTTTGACTGACTTCATGCTTTAAGGTAGTATACGCCATCCATTCTTTAGCACGTCCAATCATTTTTCCCAAATCCTTGTCCCAAAATACACAATAACTTTGATGAAAACTACATTGCAACAAAAATATTTAGTTTTTGTATAAAGATAAGGTTTGTGGATAATTTAGGGACATGAACATTACTTAGGGTTAGTGAAGGACTTATTTTAACATCTCCCGCACCTGCTACAGTTGTCAAAGAGTCATAAGCTATAGTTATTTTTCTACTGCTAGGACATGGAAATAGGTGGAAAAATGTTTAGTGAATGAATCATATGGCAAGTAGCTCTGGAGTCCATGGCCTAAGAGTTAGTAGAGGTTGTACATGAGACACTTCCAATAGAGAATGAAAACTCACTTGAATATGCCAAAGAACAAGTAACTAATGGGTGTTTAGGGTTGCTAATAAGTTATCTCACCATCTCAACCTCTTATGGCTATGTCTGCTTGGCTCTTATAGTGCTAATTCACTGTTTTGTGCTGCAACAACCTGGACTTAGGCTTTGCTCCTTGACTGCTATCCTTTCTGTTCCCATTCTTTACTTGAAGGTAACAAGTTGCCAACACTTTTCCCGCATATGGTGTGCCTCCTTGCAATAAGTGCACCACAAATAATCATGTGTTTGGTTGACTAGTTTTTCCAATCTCAAAATAGGATGCTCTTTCCATGTTTGTGGCTGATTTATTGTTGTCACTAGCCACCATGGTTGAGTTGTTCCTAACCTGTGATTCAAGCATGAGTGTTCTTTTACTTTCCTCAGTTTAAATTAGCGCCACAACCTCATTAAAACATGGTATCTCTGGTTTGCCAAGCATCTAGATCCTTGATCAAATTCAGGATTGAGTCCTACAAGAAAATCATAGACCCTACCTTGCTCAATGAAGTCTTTTACAACAACTGCATGTTTAGGACAGTTTGTTTTTACCACTTTGCAGAGATCAAATTCTTGCCATAAGGATTTACATTGGTTGGCATAGTGATTGTTTGGTTTCCTTGTTTTACAGCAATTGTCTTCACTTTAACTTCTCCCTAGCTTTAGAATTGGTTTGTTGAATTGCATCCCAAATATCCTTGGCAGTAGTCAAAAACATGTCTGTGTCTCTAATTTTAGGAATCATAGAATTCCATAACCATGCCATAATCATGGAGTCTTCTCGATTTCATGCTTCAAACCAAGCATCTTATGGCTTAGGTCCAATACCTATCATATTACTAATCCTCCCTTTTTCTTTTAGCACTGTACAAGCAAATTGGGACCACTTATGTAATTTTTCCCATCTAAACTATATGCAACATGTATATTTTGGAGTTCACTAGGCTGTTGAGTATAGTTGTCTTCTCTACAACTTCTGACATCTCCAAGGACTAAAAAACTTTTTTTAAGCAATTAAGGCCTTTCACAGGAAGTACAAATAACCAACATGAAGGCTGGCAAAGATAATCGGTTTTGATATCAAAAAGTAGAGTACAAGGAAAGGAATGGCTAAACCACAAAAGGTTTTAGTTCTGGAAAACCCTATAGCTCTAATAACTATGACAAAATTTGAGGAGGAATTTTTTTTCCATATCTGACTCATAAACATACATTACCTCTATACACACTAACCTTAGTATAAAATAGGAACTATATTTGTACAGATTTGTTAGATACCATTGGGATACTTTATCTTAATTTTATGGACATAATTAGTACTAGATTTTATGGACAATCTTTTCACACAGTAATTAATAGAAAGATCCACTCAACTTTGAGTTTCAATAAAGCAATAGTTGAATGATCGATTGGAGGTACTTAATTGACCAAACAAAACATTGGATCAGAACAGAAAATCGTTTTGAATTAGATAATGTGTACTTGTTCTGCATTGTTATTGGCATCATTATAATTTGGATTGAATTTGTCGACAGAGACTTATAACTTGGACCTCTCAATTGCCAAGTTATCCACATGAAGTAATAAAAGTAATTGAATGTTTAACAACTAATACTCATTGTAAATAGTAACTGAATGTTTAACAACTAATACTCATTGCAAATGATCTCTTTCTAGATTTTCAGCTTCCTAGCATTTTCTATATTCATTTCATCTACTTGTTAACAAATTTTCGATGCATTTGATTCAAACCAATATTGACAGGAAGGAAGTGAGAATGCTTTTGGCATCCAAGAATATCTAATGTAATTCAAATACATTCATATTTTATGGAGAAACCATAGTTGTAAGAGTAAATTGTTAAAGTATAACATAATTCTCATGATCCATGAAGACAAAATGAAGCAATAAAAGGCAAGAAAGCTATAAAGAGAGCTACCTCAATTATTCCTTTCCGAGGTGCATGAATAGCAAGGCACAGGCAATAATCACCTTTTGTTAGTTCATAATTCGAAGAACTTGCACGTGCACTATCCTTATTAAGTAGCATCTCCGTGAATAGACAGTTAGCATCCCGATATCCCTAACAAGAAAATCTAACGATGGAGACAAGATAATTGCACTGGAAATTGATTAAACACATAAATAGCATAATCTAACCTTCCAAAGTCGCACCACCACAAGAGCCTGAGTGTCCAAGAGCAATATACGACCAAGTGAATCAGTTATTGCAGCCAATGTTCCACTAGGTGATAATGTTAGCTTTTCGCCTTTTCTTGGATGATCCATCAAACATGTTAATGGAGAAGCTGCCACAAATTATAGTTTTAGGAAATCACTAAAAATTTCTCTAAAAGAAAAAAGTTTTGGATAGCTTTTATGAACATGTTTACATATACAACACAAACCAGCTTAATAGTAAGCTTGTGACAATTTCTCCCATTGACTATGGGTTTAGTAGATAGCGAAACAAATTCCATATTTAGTTAAATATTCCTCTAGGTTTCTACCTCTTCACATGCATACATCCACTCCAGCGAACACACGCACACGTGAGCTAGGTGCAAAGCAAGAATGAGCAAATGAAAAGGAAAACTTTAAACCAAGAGGAAAAAACCACAGTACTAAGTGCAAAGGTTGTAAACCCAAAGAAGAAACAATCATAAATATTGTTGTGAAGAGAATAAATGACAAAGAGAAAAGAGAAAAAGGGATACAAGATTAACTAGTTTAACTACAAGGATTATAGCCAAAGATACAAAGATTATAGCTACAAATACAAAGATCACAGATACTAGGAGGTGTTATTGATTAAATTGATCTCATAATAGCAGTCCAATACAGGTTGATACTAATATTCTTAAACAGAATCCCTAAAACGATTTAAATATAATGTCAAACCAAGGTGATTTATACCCTTTGTTTTGGTAACAAAATATCATGTTACTAATGTTTTACTCGTAATTAATTCCTTAAGAACGTGCCAAAGTTCAAGACTAATTGCAAGTGAATTACAACTTAATCTAATATTCACTTTCAAGCAAAAGCAAAGAACAAATTAAACAGGGAATAGTTAAGAGCAACATGTAGATCCAATTGATTTGACAAAATCAAAGCATTTGATGTACAATTTGACCCAATAAAAATTAATCGTACGAAGAGATTGATTGTAAAGCATCGTTGAAGATGGAAGTAATTGTCCACTGGAAGAGTCTTTTAACCTCTATAGGACCTATTTGGGCAACATATAAGACATTAAAGTAATATTTTTATATTGGATACTCAAAATACTAATAATGAATCAATTAAGTTAAAAGATCCTTCGCTGCAACCCTTATGTAGAGGCATGAGGAGATGTAGAGGTTTGGTTTTAGGGATCGTCGGTATATCTGCTTCAGCCTTGGCTTTTAAGATGAGTGTGCTCCACTTCGATGTTCAACGGCGGCTAGGTTCCCTCTATTCTTATCTCTTCTCTACCTAGATCTGCCCAGATCTCATCTCGCTTCTTCTTTGATTTGCATAAGTTCGTGCTTAATTTAGCTACTTGTTCCCAACTGTTGTTTATGGGTTGTTGTCTATTTATCTTCTTTTACTGATCATGCGGGATTGATAACAGAAGTAGATCTAGGGAACGAATAGATTCTTGACACGGGGTTTTGGTTAAATCTTGGATGGGTATCTTCCTCCATTGATTTTCAAGTTGTGGAGACCTTGCACTGCTCATTTCACGGGATGATGGGTCTCAAGTTCACAAAAAAGGGAAAGAAAAAAAAGAAGCCTATGTTAAGTCAAATCTAAGAGTTTATTTGGTAATAATAAAATTTTGGGGTGTGATCAAGTGTGAATCTTAGGAGAATATTAATTGGGAAGCACTACTTGTTATCTATCTTTTATTAATTGCTTTACTTTACTATCAAAAGCAGGTAGAAAATATTGGTTGTGTTGGTTGTTGTTGTTGTTGCTCTCTTACCTAGGTGCTTCCGGAGGATTTGAGGTTGTCTTTGAAGATTCATAAGGTTTTTGCGAGCTTCTTGTCTGTGTTTTTTATGGTGATGAAAGTATGGTAGTTGTCTGTTTTGGGTTTTGCTTTAACCTCCAAGAAGTGTGTGTGTGTAACCCATCTTGCCTTTCCCTTGTCCCCTGACCCCTCTCCTCCAAACTCCTCTAAACAATCCAAAGTGCATTCTTTATACTTGTGTTTCTAGTCGTTTTTGGGTTTTAGAATTTGGTGTATATTCTTGGGGTCTTTAAATCTTATGACGAAGCAACACTGAGACGAGATCTGCAAGAGAGCTAAATGAGGGGATCGAGAACATGGGTGGACATCTGAACTTGTATACTAGTAGGGATAGACAACGTATTATGCTAAGGTTTTAGGTAAAGATGTGGGTAAGGCGTTGGTTTTTCATGTTTTGCTACTTATAATGAAAATAGATACGGGTCACACAGAGGTTAGTTTTTCACAACGAGCTTTGGAAGGACTTCGATGCTTGGATTATTGTTTGGCTCTAGTACCTTTTCAATATCTACTTCAATATCTACAACAAACAGGTTAGTTTTTCTTTTCTTCTTTGGCGAAAACAAAAGGAAACTTTCTTTCTGGTCGTTGATTATAAAATGGCAGATCGCAAAGTGACGACTAGTTGCAGTTTTTATTGTTTTGATATTAATATTAGTATTCAACACATAAGCATCTCTGTGTTGCTCTCCCTCTTTCTTGGCGCTCCCACTCTCTCTTCCTTCTTCGCAGCCTCCTCGTTTCGGCTATAGTTTTTGATTAATCAGTCTCTTCCGCTTTGGTATTTTCTAGATTTTGTTAGGTTTTCTGAAATTTCTATTCTTTATTTATTTATTTATTTTTGCTGTTGATATTAGCTTCTTTGTTTGATTTAGTGTTTAATGCTTTCTAAGTTTTATTATGTTGATCTCTTTGCATTTGATATTGTTGGGTTTATATCAAGATTGAATTTATATGCTTAGTGATCTTATGGTTTCAGACATTTTGGTTTCTACATGTTCCTTTTTTTTGGGTTTCCGTGTTTTGTATTATTCAAAATCTTGTTCTTTGATGCTTTATTACTCTCTTTTCATTAGGGTATTGGTGTTTTTCTAAAGATAAAGAGGTGATGCATTTCATTATATTTTAGTTTTAAAATATTTTTGAAGGACGAGTTATATTTCATTTTTTATTTAGTTATGTATTTATTGTGATTTTATTTACATAATGATTTAGCGTGACAGTTTACTTATTTATTCTTTAACCTGCATCACTCTTTTATTGTCACATCTGCATATGGGTCTATCGGAAATAGCCCCGCTTTATTGCAAAACTTCAAACTGGGTGTGATGATGATGATGACGTGGATATTTCAAATGATGATGTAAGGAGCCCTTTTGAAATAGATAAACAATTTTATATTTTTCCTACCTAATAGCTATTAAACACAAAATGTTTTGAATATCGAGGCACTGCCAGTTTAATGTTGAAAGAGCGAATTGGTTAGTGAGGAGGTGCTAGCGATTAGAGTATTTCAATGATACTACTTAGACCTAGGGCAATATGGTGATGCATATTGCTCAACAATGATGATGATATTTATCTGAGGTAACATCAATGTCAAGGTCTTTTTAGAGTCTATTGTGTAGAGAAAGAAGGTTAAAACAAGACATATGAGGGGTGATGCTAGTAAAAGAGCTAAAGGAGAAGAGTATGAAGAAGTAGTCAATGGTTGAGAAGGGAATTATGGAGAAAGTAGTGACTAAGTCAATAACTAAAAGAAAGGAAAAGAAGCAATTTGACAAGTAGAACATGCTCAATGTCAATAAAGATGGAGAGTAATGATGCAGCAATTTTCTTTAACATAGAAAACAGATTCTAAAGATGATGTTTATGGTTTTCAGAAATATGGCTTTAGACTCTAATACCATGTGAAAATAGACTAAATGAGAAAGCGTAGAGAGAAAGAAGAATACAAGATTTGCATGGTTTTATTATGAGGCTTAAACCCACAAATACAAAGATACTAAAATATGCTATTGACTAATTTTAACCAATCTATTGACAATAGCAGGAAAAATACAAGCTAATACTAATATTTCTTAATAGAGTAACTAAATTATTTTACCAAAGGATATTTGAGTTACAATATTATATATAATTATACATAACAATAATTTTAAATCTTTAAGATCTTTAACAACTGTAAATGGCAAAAATTGTGAATGACAACACTTTCAATCTTGTTTGTTCATTTTATACACACAAGTGAGATGTAAACTGACTAACAGCATACAACTATAGGCAATAGAAAACAAGCATGACTATGATGGGGTATATGAGAACCTATCAAGCTGAAATATAACAGTAAATAGGTTTAAATCATAATGGAAGCATACTTTTGCTAAGTACTTTTGACACATAAATCTCTATGAATTACAAAACAAAATATAACCAAGAAACTTACCTTTAGCAAATGACTGAGGCTTCACTTCTGATCTTTTGGTAAATGTTGGTTCGCTTCTCCATATCATTTTAGAGAAGGAAGCTATTGTTGAAAATGTTGCTGGTACCACTTTTGAAAGAATAGCTCCCACTAAAGACCTATTTCTGTCTTCTGAAAGTCTTTAAAAGATTCAAAAAGATTTTAGTAAATGCCGTAAAACAAAATAACATGTAATGGTGTTAAAGTCAAAAGTATTCATTTTTACAAAATGATTTTCAGATATGTTGAAAAAAGTACTGCATGGCAAAGCACCAAAAAACAAACCTGAAAGCAGAAATTACAGCATTCTCTCCAATTGTCACAGCACAATAATAACGTTGGCTTGACTGCCCAACAATAAAAATAGCTGAACTCAAGCACCCGAAAGTGTGCACTATGTTTGCTACTCTACACTGCAAAGGCACTTAAAGAAAGCATTCGCTTACGAGCTTAAGGATCAAATGTGATTACCTGAACTTCCATCAACGGAGGTGGCATAATATCAGTAATTGCAGCATCTGCACACAACCCGTACTTGCCAATATTCCACATTTGGCACTGCAATCTTCTGAAAAAGCTTCCCGAATCTTCTGAGTTCATTTCCTTTTCATCCCAGAATGGTGCATGAGAATTTTGGAACCATTCTTGCAGCAGATTCTAAGGATAACACATTAATCACCAAAGAAAAGCAAAACCCAGTCTTAAACCAAAGCACTAATTCGTTAACAGAAGTTCAAAACAATCTTTTACGTAATATGCACCTGAATATCAGAGCCATCAAAGCGAGCAATTACACCAGAGAAAACGACTGAGACCTCATTTGAGTAAGAATCATGGGTCAAATCTTTCTTAGTTCCTCGAACTCTTAATTTCAAAATTTTCCCAGGATATACCATCTTCAAAGCAACAACAAAATATCACATCTTTAAAATCCAGACTTTTACAAATTTAACCAAAAGAAGCTTGAATACTCAAAAACAAACCTGTCTATGGACCAAATGCCCATCCAATGAATAAACCAGCAAATACCCCGAAGAGGTCCCTACAGCAATCACTCGAATCTCGTCGTAAACAAGCCATTCCAAGGCAGTGATGAACTCAGACTGGATCGGTGACAGCTCGGGTCGGACCCTGAACCGTGGGCCGTCGTCCCAACCGGTGATTAAGATGACAGAGCCGTTGGCGATTGCGATGGAGTGGCCACCGAGTGCGCAGTGGAGGTTGGGGTTCTCCACCAGCCACCCCTCTTTTCCGGCGCCGACGTCGCTCAGCTCCTCGCAAGCTATGCACCCTAGCTCCGTCGTGTGAGTCCGTTTCACAAATGAAGTCGTTTTGGCCCTCGGAATTGATTCCATCACTGTGGTCTAAATGCAAAGTTGAATTGAACGATTCCTCAGATTTGAAGATCCAATTCTGCCCACCAACAATAGAAGGTAAAACTATTGTATCGTCAGATCTGGATATACTTAAAGAAGGAATGAGGATGTGGGAGGTAACTCTCGTTGGATCCTTCATGGACAAGAGGCCCTCTCAAAGTCATGAACTCCAGGGCAGGGGACAAATACAGGACTCCAAGAATTGTAGGCGGTGCTTGTTCACATCAACACTTATGAGCAAGAAAAGCGGATTGTTATATATTATTATTGGACGAACCATATTTTGATATTTAAATTTTAGGATAACTTTATAAGTGAGAAATAAAAATTATTTCTTTCTTTTTACTAAAATAATATAATTAACTAAAATATAATAAATATAATTTTATTCCCTTCTTAAAAAAAATTATTTCTTTCTTTTTTAGTCAATAATATAATTAATTAAATATATTTAACTAAAATATATCTAATATATTCTAAATATAATTAATTAAAATTTATTAAATAAAATTAATTAGAATATATTAAGATTTGATAAAAAAATTTAGCAAAATAATATAATTAATTAAATATCATTAATTAGAATATATTAAAATTAAAAATAATTAATTAGAATACATTAAATTTTGATATAAAAATTTAACAGCAAGATATATAGTGAGAAATGAGAATAAATATAATCATTATAATTATAATAGTTGGCTAGGACGAATGAATGATTACCATTGTTATTAATAGTGGTTAGTTTGTTAAAAATATTGAGAAACAAAAATTTGTTAACTTTTTGTTATACATTAAATTTTAATATATTCTAATTAATTAAATTGTTTTACTAAAAAGAAAAAATAAAAATTATTAAAATTTTATTTTACATCAAATTTTAATATGTTCTAATTAATTATAGTGTTTTGTTAAAAAGGAAAAAAATTAGTTAATTTTTATATCAAATTTTAACATATTCTAATTAATTATATTATTTCTCTAAAAATAAAAATTAATTAAAATATTGTTTTAGATTAAATTTTAATATATTCTAATTAATTATATTTAATTTAATATATTCTAATTAATGATATTTAATTAATTATATTGTTTTGCTAAAAAGAGAAAATAAAAACTTTTTAAATTTTTGTTTTAAATCAAATTTTAATATATTCTAATTAATTATATTTATATTGTTTTATTAAAAATAAAAATTTGTTAAATTTTTATATCAAGTATTAATAAATTCTAATTAATTATAATGTTAATATATTTATTTTAATTTCTATTATCTTTATCTCATGCGAAACCAAATGTCCCTTGTTGAACTATAATAGTATATTTTTATTCATATTTAAGTTTCCAAAAAGAATCTTATAAATGGGGGCTTAGCATTACAATTACAAACTACTTTTTTCTAGGATGGAAGCCCTAGATTAAGAATGAAGATCTAAGGCAAAGAAGATTCTTATCTGGCCTAAAATAATATTACGAATATCATATCAGATTTAATATTAAATTAATTTATGAAATAATTTTTGAATTTTTTAAAAATTACAATATAATCTATTAATATATTGTATTGCATACTTTATAATTTTACATCAATAATGTCTCTAAAAATTATAATAATAAAATTTTAAAATAACAACAATTTATTTATTTTCATTAACAATAATTTTCACATATTTCACTTATAAATAATAACTACAGCTAATATGAAAAATTATTTAATCTTTATACAAATATAAAATTAAGAACAATATTAAATATTTAAAATATTACAAATTTATCATATAATAAATAATAATTACAACTCTCTAAATATTACAATTAATAACAAAAATTGGTGATGAGAGAACAACCAACTAAAAGTAAAACTTGAAGCAAAAATATATTATTTAATTTACTATCAATTAAATATATTATTTAATTATTTAATATATTAATTAGTAATAAGAATTTAAATAACTTAATGTAATATTATATTTAATTAATCAATATTAATTGTTAATAAAAATTATAAGTAAATTATTTAATTGAAAATTTTGCCTAATTTATAAAATTAATTTAAGAATTATTAATACATATAATTAAAATTAACAATATATAAATATATAAATAATTACAATATATTTAAAATAAACTTAGTTTATAAATAATAATTTTTAAATTATTTATTTTAAAATAAAAATAACTTTTATTAATAAATATTATATAAAAATTAAAAATAATTTATTTTAACATTTATTTAATGATAACTAAATTTTATTTTATTTTAAAAATAAAGATAAAAATAAAAATTATGATAAATTTTAGAATTAAAAAAATGAATGTATTAAATAAAAGTGATGAACGTAAAGAATAGTACAACTTTAGAAGAATAAGCATGCTCGTCTAGGTGAGACAAAACAACAGCGCAATGATAAAACAAGCAAATATTAAGATAGTTTGTTTTCATTTTTATTTTTAATTTTATATTTTTGTTTTCAAATTTAGTAGAAAAATATATATGTTTGAATTTTTAGTTTCTGTTTTTAGTTTTGGTTTCTTCTATTTTCAAAAATTATGAAAATTATAAAAAATAATTTTTGTTTACTGTTTTTTATAATATGATTTACTATCATTTAAATATACACTATTTAATTTTAATATTTAACAAAAATTAGAATAACTTAATTCAACATTATATATTTAATAAATTAAAATTAAATTATCAATAAAAATTATTAATAACTTAATTTTTATAATTAAATTATATGTAATTAAATTTTAATAATTATTAGTAAATATAATTAAATTTAAAATATTAAAATAAAATTTGATTTAATAATTAAAATATATTACGAATAAATATTAATTTATAAACAAAATTTTGATTTTTAAATCATTTAATTTATTAAAATAATATAATTTTATTAATAATTTGTTAATAAATATTATATAAGAGATTAAATAAATTTTGTTAATTAAAAATAATTTATCTTTAATTATTATCTAATATCAGTGATAAAAATATAACTACATTAACATTGGACGATTACAACATCCCACAATCATAGAGTATATACCCAAACACCTAAGGACATTCAAGTACATATCCTATTATAATGGCATGTTAGAGCGAACATAAATCCAACTTAATATGGCATCATCTAGCATAATTTAAAAGTCATCAAATTAAAACCATTCCTTGCATTCATTGTCAAAATAGTCAAACTGTATTCATTGAACAAAAGCTTACATTGTATCCATTAACAAATATTTGCAAAACCTTATACAAGTTCTAGGAAGACTACAAAACATAAGTTACAACTCTTCTGATGTCAGCTGACAGACTTCTGAGTCATAACTTAATCCAAAAGGTTCTTTTAGTCCAATCTAAGGAACTATGTCTCTTGTCTCGTACTTTAAAGTCACATTGCAATTTTTATGAGTTTTGTGAACTCAATGAGTAAACCATCATTGCTGATATCACCTAAGTCAATCACACAAGATCATATAATCCACATATAATCATTAAGATCTTGTATAATCCAAATATACACATTACCATGGCATATCATGATATCATTGTGAATCAAAACATATA
>JANVCQ010000199.1:4573-22702 GCA_025531925.1 Erythroxylum plowmanianum | reverse complement strand
CCGGTAACAGGATCCGACATCTATGACATCAAAGCAAGAGTGACCATGTTAAGCCTAAGTAGTTGGGTCTCGGATCCGACATCAGTTGGGCTCTGGAAACGGGGTCCCAACATAATCTCATATATCAACTCATATTCTTGACTCTTCTTTTTCTTCGCACACAAATAAGTCACCATAAATTTCCTCATTTAATGTCACTTTATAATTCAAAATTTTCAAGAGAATTCGGGGTCCAACAAACTAGGCCTGATGAAGCCCTTATCTAACAGCTTTTGTAACTTGGTTTTCAATTCCTTTAGTTCAACAGGTTCCATCCTATATGGAGGAACTGATATAGGAGCGGTACCTGGAACAAGATCTATGGTGAACTCTGTCTCCCTTTCTGGGGGTAAACTTAGTAGTTTTGTAAGAAACACATCCAGGAAATCCCTAACAACTGGAATATCCTGAATGGTTTGTTCGTTTCGAGTATCGACTATGTGAGCCAACTATGCCTCACATCCACCTCGGATTAATTTCATCACACTCATAAATGAAATTAGTCGAGCTGACACAACTTGACTACCTCCTTGAAGCACCACTCTTGGCTAATTAGGGGATTTAAGAACTACCTCCTTGGTGTAGCAATTCATCACAGCCCAATGAGCGGTAAGCCAATCCATGCTAAGAATTATATCAATTTCCTTTAACTACATTATAATTAGATCAACTTCTAACTTTGCCTGATCAATCCAAACTATGCACCTTTTAGATACCTTACCGATCGTTGTTGTGCTACCCACTAGGGTACTCACCTCTAACCCACATTTTAGTGTCTCTCTCTCGTAATGCATTATAGATGCCAGATGCAGTATGATGAATGAATGTGTAGATCCTGGATCTACCAATGCATATACTTCAAAATGAAAAACATTCAACACACCTGCTATCATATCTGGGGAGTTCTGTGCCTCATGTCTGGTGATGGCATAAACCTTGGCCTGAGATTGCGATTGGTTACTCCGCACCTCAGTCCTAACACTAGGCCCTACTAACTGAGTTCTGCCTCTACCTCTGCCTCTCTGTGCAAACCTGTCAGCTCTACTCTACTGAACTGTTGTCTTAGTCATTGTTCCTCCTCTAGCTCTAGACTATGAACCTAACATTTCAGGACAATCTCTGATCAGATGTTCCATCGAGCCACAACGGAAACAAGCTCCAGTTACCCTCTAACATTCACCATCATGTTTCTTACCACAATGTTCATAATCAAACAGTTGTTGAGTCTAGCTGGAGGGCATTTGTCCTCTACTTCTTCTAGTTTGAACAAATCCACCTCTTGATCGGGATCTAGATTGTCTCAATCTAGCCTAGAATCGAGACGATCTATCCTGGCACTTTCTAAAGCTTCTGCTAGAATCAACCTGAGATTCATCCTACCTCTTGCCTCTGACCTCCTATCTATACTCTCCCTGACCATCCTTCAACAACTGTTCAATTTTGATTGAGGCCGCTCAGAGTTCTATGAAACTATCCAAATTAGAAATGGCTAGTCTCATTCTGATCTCCATGTTCAAACTGTCTACATTTGTCTTCCTCTGTTGGGACCAATACAGTTACATACCCCATTAGCTCATTGAATTTTATCTCATACTCTGTCTACCTTGCTTCAAGTTTGCTTGGAGGCATTTGAGCAAACTCAGGTACAAGATACTCTACATTGGCTCCTACGAACTTCATGTTAGTTGACTCTCCAATATGATCTCCTATAAAAGGTGACCTATAACAAACAAAAGTGTGATCACTTTATGAATGTCTCACTATTTATCATGTCTCAACTCATATTTGTCCCTAATGATCCCAAACTATGCTCTGATACCAAAAATGCAACATCCCACAACCATAGAGTGTATACCCAAACACCTAAGGACATTCAAGTACATATCCTATGATAATGGCATGTTAGAGTGAACATAAATCCAACTTAACATAGCATTCTCTAACATAATGTAAAAGTCATCAAATTAAAACCATTACTTGCATTCATTGTCAAAAAACTCGCACTGTATTCATTGAACAAGAGCTTACACTGTATCCATTAACAAATATTTACAAAACCTTATACAAGTTCTAGGAAGACTACAAAACATAGGCTATAACTCTTCTGATGTCAGCTGACAGACCTCTGAGCCATAACTTAACCCAAAAGGTTCCTTTAGTCCAATCTAAAGAACTAGGTCTCCTATCTCGTACTTGAAAGTCATGTTGTAATTTTATGAGTTTTGTAAACTCAATGAGTGAACCATCATTGATGATATCACCTAGGTCAATCACATAAGATCACCTAATTCACATATACTCATTCAGATCTTGTAAAATCCAAATATACACATTGCCATGGCAAATCATGATATCATTGTGAATCAGAACATATGTGTGTGTGTATATATATATATATACACACACACACACATATGAGACTCCACATTTGTTATTATTGTTGTGACCCAGTGCCTTTCACAAACAGATACAAATACTGGCCCATTAGGCTCAGTCAGAAACATATATCACAGAGCAAAGCTCCACGTGTAGAAAAAAATCACAGAGCAAAGCTCTACGTGCAGAAAACCGAGCTCAAAGCTCTATCAAACTGGCTACTCTAGTTACAACACTTTTATCTGAGCATGCATTTTTTGAAATGCATAAATTACAAAACTTACCATGTATAACAATCACAAATGATGCATAATAGAATCTCATAATTATCGGACCTAAGTTTGGCATTCAACTTTTGTTGAGAATTCAAATATCATATAGAGTTTCGCAACAATTTATAACACTTCCAATACATATCCAAATATTAAACTCCTCAGATAATTCATGTCCGGAATTCAGAACACAATCAGTACATATCAAATTCAACTATTCATTCTCATTCACATACAAGTAACACTTCCAATGATATTCATATGCATTGAATGCCTCAGACAATTATTGTTCAAAATTTAGTACACAATTCAGTACATATTCATCAATATCAAATTCACTTCAGTAATAAACACAAAAAAATAAGGTGAGACCATCTTAGGTTACTCACAGTACACTCTAATATGCTATTGCCTGGATAGTTCGACAATATCTGACTGGCATCTAATGTGCTCCTCTATATCATATAAAACACATTTTCATATATCACAATTTTACACAAATGTATAAATATTTCTTTATTCACATCAATGTATAGTCAATATGCACAATGCATGTTCAATAACAATTCCAAGTATCTTATCGAGATTTTGTCACCATATCATTCAGATAGCAAAAACCTCATTAATATAATTTGTACATAGGGTTTCAACCATAATAAAATAATGTGAAACTAATTTCATTACCCAATTGATCATTTTATATTGTTTCCTCGTCATATGCTTTCAGGTCAACTTTACATAATTATTCTGATAAGGTAAATGACAAAATTAGGGAACACTTCCTTCTGGAAAGTTCTTCTCCAATGTTTTAAGTTTCTAATGATACCAAGATCATTCAATTTGGTTCATTATTCTAGGAGTTATACTCAAAATACCACAAACTATGTACATTTGAAATTTTGGCTAAAGCATGATCATGCATTCAATTTGTACACCTAATATCTCTCAATTCCAATATCCAAAAATTACAAACTTTATACCAATCAAAAGCTAAGAGAATAGCTTATAACTTTTGTGAAGACATATTTGTCTAATTCGGCCTATATCAATACAGTTTATTCAATAACAACAGGACCTAATTTCTGTCCCTAGTAGTGCTACTGCCTAAGCCAAGACTTACTTTCAAGCTTAATTTCAAGATCCTTAAGAACAGAATTCAAATTCAATTTCTCCTTAACATTTGTAGAAAAATGTCTCTAGTTTAAGTTAAATTAAGAATAATTTCATTTGTAAATCTACAGATCAAAATATAGCTAAAATACCTAAGCATGTTCAGTAAAAACATTCCAGTTATCAAATTCCAGTACATCTCAGCATTTTCATCCTAACAGCCCCTTTGGGGATAACTTTGCATGATCATTATGACAGAGAAAATGGTGTATTTAGTAACACTTTCTTGTAGACAATTGTTCTACTATGTTTCCAATTTCTAATAACACTAGAATCATACATTTTGATTCAGTATACTAAAAGTTATATCCAAAAGAGTTTAGACTGTTTTTAAACTATAACATAACTCCTAATTCTACCTCCAGTCAGATTTTGAACTGCTTAGAGATAGAATTAATATTCAGCTTCTTCAAAAAAGTTGTATAAATATGTCTCTAGTTTAATCTGAATCAAGATGAAACTCATTCAGAAATCTATAGATCAAGTTATAATCATAATACCGAAGTCTATTCAATGAAAATTCTCCAGTTCATAACATTCCAGCATACATCCTCATCAACAACTTATAAAATCTTTCCTAATTCAATCATCGTAATCACATGCCTTAAAGATCATATTTCTACTTACTTGTTAAGCTAAAAATCTCTTTCAAAACCTTAAGCTAATCTAGCCCTCCAAGCTTGCAAAATTGTCATAAAGTAAAGGTAAAAACAAAATGATTTTTGGCTAGGACAAAGAACAACAAAAATCTGGTTCTTTGACTATCTTGTAAAGGTTAAACATATGACGTTGATCTAGACATTTTGCAAGGTTGAAACCAAATTACAAAGATGTATGTTAGCAGCAACTTTCAGTGGAGAGAGGAGAAGAAGATGGTGGATTTTTCCAGTAGCAACTTAGCTTAATTCAACTAGGTGCAAGGTGTCTCCAAACTACCTTAACATGCGTCATTTGGCATGTAAGCCATTTATCTCCTCTTTAAGTTGCCACATGTCTCCTAACTACTAGTTCATTTGTCATTCACTCATGCTGCCATTTTTCAGCTAATTAAGCAGTCTACATGTCACAAAAAAATTGGTCCATATTTCTACTTTTTTAAATCCAAAAATACTCCAAAAGTTTTGGAAATTTCTAAAATTCACTAAAATTTTGAAATAATGCTAATGGTCTCCAAAAAAAATTTTAACGCAAATCACTCGCAATTCACATTTTAATCACATTTATAAATCAATTATACCTAGAAAATGTCAATGAATGCTTGTACAATCATATTCATGTGCAAAAATGTGCATGTCATATTTAACTAAAGCTTGATATGCTTTTCCTAATTTCTTAGTATTTTCTCATAAATCACAATTCTAGCCTTAACATGGATAACAGGATGTTACAATGACAACCTATCAAAATTTAAAAACACAAACAGGAAAGCATGGATGACAATGTATATGGACCAGAAGAACTCGTCAAATGACATAGTAGCGGTAAGTGATCCATAGACATTTGTGACTAAAGCATCGGATTGCTAATTAGTTATGTGAGCTATTTGTACTAAGGGTTACCCCTACCCTTCTACAAGTCAATGCTTAAATTTTCCCTAATTAGGGTTGGGATATTCAAACTCGATGGATGCAACTACTTATAACAATCGAGCCAAAGGTGAGAAAATTCTATTTAGATGCATCTCTCCTAACTCAGGCTTTGTTTAATCAATTATTTCATGTTGAACTAAGAAGCTACTTAAAAAAAGAATTAAGAAAAAAGAAGGGTGCGGTGCTTGTAGGGGAAGGGGTGGCTGTTAAATATTTTTTGCAAAATAGTCCCTCTATTTTTCAAAATTTACGACACCAGCTGGTATTTTAAAATTAGAAAATACTGGCCGGTACGGTACAAAAATAGTATCACCGCCCTGCATACATAACATGCTCTTATGGTATGTTTGGTAACTAGGAATGAAGACATAAGAATGGATATGTAACTTACATTCTTTAATTTTTGCTTGTTTAGTTGTTAGTAATTGATAAGATAAGGATTGACATGTCTGTGATAAATTTTAAATTATCCTGAATTTTTATTCGCAAGGTAAATATGATTATAACCTGGAATCAGAAATCAAGAATAACAAATAAACGTGAGCAATTGAAACTCTTTTTTTTTCTTCTCTTTTTCTTTATGTTTCATTTCGCTCTTCTTGTATGGTTGCTCCTTAACATTGTATAATACTTTTATTTAATTTATTTAATAATTATTTTATTTAATTTAAATGATTTTATATCATTAAATAAGTTCATTATGGTTTCTAAATTTTATTCTAATAACTTATTAAATCATTAAAATAGTTTTAATTATTTATTTATTGAATACAAATTTTTATTAATTATTTATAATATAAATATTTTAATTATTTATTTACAAAAGCAATCACATAATAATCAAATATAAGTAAACATTGTCATTATTATTCTTAATATTTGATATAAAACACTGTTATAATTATTAACTTTCATAATCTTATTTTTAGTATCTGCATACCTAATACACATTCCAATTCCAACTTTTCATTCTTGTTCCCTTTTTTTTTTTATTCTGATTCCCTCATTACTGGTTACGAAACGAGATACTGGGTGTTGGACTATCAAGTGTTTGAGTCACCTAGACAGTTTTATAAGGAATCTCCTATACTTGGATGAATCTACAGTTACTTTGAAAAGAGTTAGCTTTGCTATAATATGAGTTTTAATAGAGACTTCCAAAGATCTCCCTAAAATGATACCCATTATGAGAATGGATGGGAGGGGAACACTAATTGAGGAACAATTGATTGTCACCTATAACTAAAAGCTAGGAAGCATTTAACCAAAACAAGCATGGGTCTCACAAGGAGGATTTTCAAGAATGGAGAAGTTAGTGAACTGATCCAAGTGGATGATAAGAAGGTAAAGGATATATTTCCAAACAAAAATATAAAGTGGAGTTGAATATAAATGATATACTAAACAGGGAAGAAACATAGGACTTAATACAATCCACATGAAGTAAGGAAGAGAATGATGACATTTAGATCATCCAATGTACAACTGGGACTTCCTAGAGGAATGCAGTAGAGGTTGGACCTAAATCTCCACCTCAGGAGGTTTTAAATTTGAGGAAAGTTCTGGAAGAAGCATATTTGGGCTCTAACTTTATGAGAGTGACAAGGAGAAGCTCGAAAAGGAAGAAGAAGTCTCTTACTAATATGAAATGTTAGAGGGCCTAATAGCCCAAATAAACAAAGAATGGTTGCAAACTTCATTCATGAATATAAGTCTTTTTAATAGGTCTCCTAGAGACTAGAATAAAGGAGATTAGTAGCATTAATCAATATTTTTTGAAGGATAATTAGGAATACCTTTCTAATCATAACTACCACTATAATGGCATAATTATTGTTGACTTTAAAGAAGTTTAAGTTCGGTCTATCTTAACTAAACAACAAATGATCCATCTTCAAGTGAAGAGGAAGATTATAAATGTAATTTTCCAAATTTCAATTATCTATGGTTTCAATCACGTATTTTAAAGATTTGATATGTGGAATAACCTAAGACCAATATAAAGGATCTATGGATAATTACTGAAAAGTTTAATTGTATGCTTTACTCTAGTGAAGTTGAAGGGATTAATATCAATATGAGGAATCACATTGAAGAGTTGTTAGACCTGTTAAATATGATACAGGTTTTGGACTTAAAGATGGAGGGACAATTATACACTTGGGATAACAAACAACAAGGGTATCGGATTATTAGAAAAATTGTTAGACAGACCAACACTTATTATGGCTTAAGGATTTTCCTAAGAGTAAATCTTCCTTCAAGTGCAATTTGCTCTCAAATCACAACCCTATCCTTATGCAAAACCTTTATTGCCAGCAAAGAAGAGCATTCTTTTTAGATTTAACAAACCTTATAGACTTATAAGGTTTTAATGAAGTTATAGATAAGGGAAGAATACTTTTAATAAGGCTAGAGATCTTAATTAATACATAAAAGGAACTATATAAGGACCCTTGTAACAATCAAATAAGTGGAAAGGAATCTATAGCCTTGTAACATTACATAAAGATCGTGGAGGTTAATGAATCATTGCTGAAACAAAGGGCTAGAGGTACATGACTTAAGGATGGAGAAAGGAATACTAAGTTCTATCATGGGGCAATACTAAAGAGGAATAATATAAATAAAATCACTGCGCCATTAGACGAGAATGACAATTGTCTCATTAATAATATGGAATTATAGTGGAGGTTCTAATTCTTTTATGAAACCATTAGTTTAGATTCAGAAGCTATCTTAACTATGGAAGAAATAAAAGGAATTTTTATTACTCTTATTCCTATTGAAATTGCAAAAAGCCTTACCATACCTTTTAAGGTAAGTGATGTTAAGGATGTTTTTTCCTACACCTACAGAAGGTCCTTGGGCTTGATGGTTTCAATTCCTTCTTTTTCTAAAAGACATGAGATTAGACTAAACATATGGTCACTTGTGCAACATTGGAGTTGTTTAAGAAGGGAAAGATGCTTAAAGAGTTGAATAAAACCTATATCTACTTGATTGTTAAGGTATAATAGCCCAACACTATAAAGGACTATAGACCTATTTTGGTTGCAATGTTACCTATAAAGTGATAGCAAAGATGATTACCCAGAGAATGAAACCAGCTATTGAATTTCTAGCCAACAAGTTTGAAAAGCATTCATAAAGAGAAGAAATATAGGAGATGACATCCTTTTGGTACAAGAGCTTTTCAAAGGCAATAATAGAAGGAGGATAGCTAGGAATTATGCCATCAAGGTGGACTTCCAAAAATCTTTTGACTCCTTAGATTGGGATTTCCTTAGTAAGGTTCGGTGTTGAGGAAAAACCAAGCAAAATTGAAGAATAAACAATGAGCTTCATCTTTCTCAACTTGTGATACGTGCTTTAATAACTTATTGACACGTGGCCCCTTTGTATGTGGGACATTTGTCATCCTCTTATAAGTGTTACATGTTATAATGTCATTTGTCTATTTTTTAATACTCCAAACTTTTCAGAAAATTCCTAATATTCCAAAAAATCCCAAATAATGCCAATAGTCCCTGAATGACTTTTCCGCAATTTAATCGCATTTATAAATCCATTTTACCCAGAAAATGTCATGAATACATGTACAATAATTTGTATGTGTCAAAAATACATATGCACATTTCAGTGAATACTCAACATGCATAGCATATAATGCACTGCAATTCCTCAATATTCTAACCCCTAAGATGAGTGTTACAATTCTTCCCTCCTTAAGAAAATTTCATCCTTGAAATTCATACCTTATTCGAATAGTTGCGGATACTGAACTTTCATGGTTTCCTCAGGTTCCCATGTTGCTTCCTCAAGTCTATGGTGTTGCTAGAGTAACTTTACTAAAGGTATTTGCTTATTCCTAAGTTGCCTGATTTCTTGGTATAAGATAGAAACTGGCCCTTCTTCATACGACAAATTTGGTTGTACCTGAATTTCTTGCATTGAAATTTTATGTGTCACATCAGACCGATATCTTTTTAGTATTGAAACATAGAACACATCATGTAGCTTGGCCAATTCTTCATGAAGAGCCAACTGATGAGCCACTGGTACAACTCTTTTAAGAATTTCATAAGGACCAATGTATCGTGGACTAAGTTTACTTTTCTTACCAAATCAAAGTACATTTTTCCATAGTGACACTTTTAAGAACACCTTATCGCCTACCTGATACTCAATATTCCTTCTTTTTAGATCAGCATATGACTTCTACCTATCACTGGCAGCTTTCAACCTTTGACGAATAATTTGAATCTTTTCTTCGGTATCTTTCACAATTTCAGGCCTGATCACCTTGCTTTCACTCAACTCAGTCTCATATACTAGAGTTCTACACTTTTTACCATACAATGCTTCATAAAGTGCCATACCAATGCTGGTCTAATAACTATTATTGTAACTAAACTCCATCAGAGCTAAATACTTATCCCAACTTCTTAGAAACTCTAACACACAACCTCGAAGAATATCTTCCAATGTCTATATAACCTGTTCAAACTATGAATCTATATGGGGATGGAAAGTAGTACTAAACTTAACTTGAGTTCCCAAAGCCTTCTATAGGCTTTTCCAAAATCTCGAAGTAAATCAAGGATCACAATCTAAAATGATAGACAATCGTACTCCATACAATCTCACTATCTCATTCACATATAAATCTACAAGCCTATCCAAAGAATAGTCAAGATGAATAAGCAGAAAACGAGCAGATTTGGTAAACTTATCCACAATTAACATCATGTTTTCTTTGAGTCAGAGGGAGTCCAGTAATAAAGTCCATGGTAATGCTATCCCATTTCCATTAAGGAATACAAATAGGATGTAACAAACTATATAGAACCTGGTGCTCAGCTTTAACCTACTGACACGTCAGACATTTAGCTATATAATCCACAATATCCCTTTTTATACCTAACCACCAGTAATGCTACTTCAGATCCTGGTATATTTTGTTTCTACCAAGATGCATAGTTAATGCTGTATTATGAGCCTCATGCAATAGCTTTTTCTTCAATTCATCATTAGCTTGCACATACAACCGATCTTTACAATACAATTCACCGTCTCTTTGCATAGAAAAATCAGACTATTTACCTCCCTAAGTAGCCAAAATAAGTTGTTGTAACTTATTATTAGCTCTCTGAGTATCACAAATCTCTTGTCTCAAAGTAGGCCTTGCTTTCAACTAAGCTATTAAAGCTTCATCAGATACAAGTTCCCATTCACCCTGCTTAATTGATAATGCTGAAATTGTCTTTCAAATCAAGGCATCAGTCACAATATTAGCCTTGCCTGGATGGTAGTGTACAATACAATCATAGTCTTTAAATAGTTCCAACCAATTCCATTATCTCAGATTGAGTTCTTTTTAGGTAATCAGATATTTCAGACTCTTATGATCTGTGAAAATTCTACATCTTTCACCATATAAGTAATGCCGCCTAATTTTAAAGGCAAATACTATTGCAGCAAGTTTCAGGTCATGTGTAGGGTAATTCTATTCATAAGACTTTAGTTGCCTAGAGGCATAAGCAACTACTTATCCATCCTGCATCAAAACACAACCCAAACCATTTCTTGATGCATTAGTATATATAACATACTCCCTACCAGAAGTAGGTTGAATCACTACAGGAGCTTCAGTAAGCATACTTTTCAATTGTTCAAAACTATTTTGACATCTATCATACCATTCATACTTCACTCCCTTCCATAACAGTTTAGTTAAAGGGGATGCTATCATCGAAAATTCCTTCATAAACCGACGATAATAACTAGCCAGACCCAGGAAACTTCTCACTTCTGTCACATTCCATGGTAGCTTCTAGTTAATAATCGCTTCTATCTTAGTTAGATCAACTCTAAATCCTTAAGAAGAGATAGCATCCCTAGAAATGATATCTCCTGAAGCTAGAAATCACATTTACTTAGTTTAGCATATAACTGTTTTTCCCGTAGACTCTATAACACAATTCAGAGGTGCTCAGTATAGTCATGTTCATTCTTAGAATAGACTAAGATATCATCAATAAATACCACTACAAATTGATCCAAATACAACCTAAATACTATATTCATCATATCCATAAATGCCGCTGGCAGGTCCTAAATGCATTTTTAGTATATCCACATCCTTTACCCAAAGTTGATAGTATCCTGATCATAGATCGATCTTTGAAAACAGTCCAGCATCTTTCAACTAATCAAACAGGTCTTCAATCCTTGGCAATGGATAGTTATTCTTCATTGTGACTATTCAATTTTCTGTATTCGATACACATCCGCAGTGTATCATCTTTCTTCTTAACAAACAGGATTGGTGCTCCCCACGGTGATACACTAGGTCAAAAAAACCCTTTATCTAGAAGCCCTTGTAACTACACCTTCGATTCCTTCAATTTAATAGGAGCCATTCTTTATGGTGCTTTGGATATAGCAGCAGTGCCAATCATAACTTTAATAGACAATTCTACTTCCTGTTCAGGAGAAAGTCCAGGTAATTCCTTAGGAATTACATTTGAAAATTCATTCACTACAGGAATGTCAAACAATTTACCACCCTCCTTAGAATCAAACATAAAAGCTAGATAAGCTTCACATCCCTTCCTGAGGAGTTTTCAAGCTTGCATAGAAGTTACCACATTAGTTAAAGAACTAGTGCGGATTCCATGCAATACTATTGTAGGCTAATCTGCCTTCCTAAGTATAACTATTTTTGCACCACAATCTACTACTGCCTAATGTTTTTGACAACCAATCCATACCTATAATCAAATTAAATTCATGAAAAGGTGATTTGATCATATTTGTTACATACTCATTTCCTTGGATCAGAATAAGATAGTTCCTATACACTTGATTAACTAACACACTACTACCCAGAGGACTGGTTACATGTATGTCATACTCTAATTTCCTTATCAAACATTTCTCTACCACAAATATAAGAATGAGTGGATCTAGGGTCAGTCAATGCATGCATTTCAGAATTAAAGAGAGAAACAATACCAACAATGATGTCTGGTGCATCCTGATCCTCACGAGCTTTTAGTGTGTAAGCTCGAGTCGAAGCAGAAGACACAGTTGGTCAATTTATAGTTTTCAATTAAGTACCCAAATTAGGTCTGTGCTGACCAAATCCTCCTCGTCCTCTACCACATCCTCTGTTCTCAGTAGATGCATAAAAGACCTCCCTATTGGCTTGTGATATCTGAGACTATCATAGAAGGCAATTGGCTATCATATACTTTATACTACCAAAGCAAAAACATACACCTTTAGTCCTCTTACAAACACCCCTATGATGTGCAGAGCAATGAGGGCACTCTGGGGCATTAGAACCTCGGCCCCCAGAGGAACCCCTATCAGAAATAGCTGATGAGGGAAAGTTTTGTCGCCTTCCCTGAGTCACAAAACTCTGAGTATTTTTTAGTGCAGAGGAAGTGCCTTCTCAGCTTTGTTTACCAGAAGACTGGCCTCCTTTAGTAAAACCCCTTCATTGACTCCTTTCTCATCTAATCGTCTCTTGCCTCTTAATCTTCATAGCAGCTTGTACTAATTGATGGTAAGTCACTTATTGCAATAAAGTAAATGTTGCCAGATGCTCCTTGATGGAGTCATGCAATCCTTCCTCAAACTGATCACATCGAAACTCTTCAATAAGTACAGATTTAAGGGCATACTTACTGAGCAAGGGCATACTTATTGAGTTGATTAAATTCCCGGTCGTACTCAACAATTGACAAATTCCTCTGCTTCAGACTCAAAAATTGCCTCCACTTATCCTTCTTGTAAGCCTTCATAATATATTTCACTTGGAACTCTTGGGTAAAGAAATCCCAAGTTAGAGGCACCGATAGTTGAGGACTCCTTAGAATGAACTTCTGTTAAGTCAAGAAGACTTCACTTCTTCTATTAATTTTGATGAAAGTCAAATAATAATAATAATAGAACTGTGTGAACTATTTTGATGAATTTGTTAAATGAACATATAAATGTAAGTGGCACAAATCATTAAATCAAGATGATACTTAAGTAAAATTTGAATAAGACAAAGCGTCTAAGATGGATTAGACAAAGTGAATAAGTCTAAGACACCAAATGAACCATATGGATCTATACAAGACGATGTAATTGAAGAATGTACTAGAACGTCAGTTAGTTGGAGTTGGTTATAGGACTCAACTAATAACAAATTTTAAAAGACTCTACAAGCAAATTTCTCAAAGAAGACCATTGGAGATTTAGGTTATAAATATTAGTTATAGTCGTAAACTTTAAAAAAAGGGAGAATTTTGAATGTACAAAACATACTTAGAGAAATTATGTGCTCAAGTGCTCACGCTGTGAAAAATATTATGAGAGGAAAGAAAGAGAGCAAATACATCTGTAATGTGAAGCTCAAATAATATCTTTTCAAGTGAAAGAAAGGCTAGAACCTGAAGAGGTTAAGGAAGCAGATAAAAAATACTTTGTGAAAGAGACATGAAGAGGCTCTGCAAGTGTAGAAATAATACTTGTAATGTTGAAGGAGATAGTGAAATTTTATATGAACTCTGAAGACTGGACGTAGCCTAAGGTTAAGGGTGAACCAGTATAAATCACAGTGTCATATTCTCTAACTCTGACCTCTTTAATTTTCTTGTTGTTAGAAGAATAGATACTAATTTTTGCTATTGCATTACTCATCAAATTAGGTGTGATGTTTTGTAATCGTCTGAATTTGTCAAAAAAATCAAGAAGAGTTTAAAGATTAATAACTTAGATGATCTAACACAATTCAACCCCCCCTTCTTGTGTATTTTACAAATTATACGTGATTTCTATATTAACAAGTGATTTACTTCAATTAGTATCAGAGCAAGTTTCCAAGAAACACTGTTACAAAGTGAGGACAAAGATCCATGACTGAATCACACGTTTTTATAGCAGAAGGTGCCTCAGTCTCAAGACCCCCTGCATTCAATGGTGAAGACTATCATTATTAGAAGGATAGGATGCGACTCTTCATAGAATCCACACACAATGACCTTTGGGATATCATTAAAAATGGTCCATATATCCCAACAGATAACGAAGGACAAAAGCATCTCTCGTGACCAATGGTTAGTTGATCAGAAAGCTCGCTTTTAATTAAACTCAAAGGCCAAGTTCTTTTTAAGTTGCGCTCTAAGTAGAAGTGAATGTGATAAGGTTCATGGATGTCAATCTACAAAGGAAATATGGGAAATAGTAGCCATTGCATATGAAGGCACAAACCAGGTGAAAGAATGCAAGATTGGTATTCTTGTTCATTAGTATGAGCTATTCAAGATGAAAGATGATAAGACTATTGATAAGATGTTTGGACGATTCCAAACAATTATTAATGGACTTAAAGCTCTGGGGAGAATCTACGACAGTCGAGATCATGTTAGAAAGATTCTTAGAAGTCTTCTAAAAAGATGGAGACCCAAAGTAACATCAATACAAGAGGCTAAGGATTTAAGCAAGCTAAAGCTAGATGAATTGCTTGGTTCACTAAAAATCCATGAAGTAGAGCTTGATGCAGAAGATAAACCCAAAAGGGATAAGTCTATTGCATTGAAGGCTAGTTAGAAGAATCAAAAGATGCAGAAAAATAGAAGCACATCTTCAAAAGCGTTAAAAATGGAAGAAATCAAGAATGATGATGTTAGTGAATCTGATCAAGATTCAAGTGAAGATGAATATGAGTTATCCTTCATTTCAAGAAAGTTTAGAAGGATGTGGAAAAAGAAATCAAAGGGAAATAAAGACTTATCTTTCAAAATGAATAGCAACGATGATTCGAAGAATGAGAAAAGTTCTATCGTCTGCTATGAGTGTAATAAACTAGGACATTACAAGTCTGAATATCCATTGCTAAAAAAAATAAAAGAAAAGTCAAGAAGAAAAAAAGAGCATGATGGCAGCATGGGAAGATCTAGATTCATTTGAATTTGAATCTGACTTAGAAACATCAGAACAAGCAAATATATGCTTGGTAGCTGAAAGGGAAAGCAATGATGAGGTAATTTCTAACTTTGATAAGGCAATGGCATGATTTGAAGTTATAGACATCCAAATGATAAAAGCAATTTAGGCTTTAATGACAGAAATACTATTCATAATAGTAATGTTCTTTATAATAGGAATTTTGTTCCTAATAGAAAGAAAAAGAAACAATAATCTTATTATTATTCAAAGAAAATTGTAAGACTAACCATAAAGGACCCAAAAAAATATGAGTACCTAAGAAGGATATAATATATACTGCAAATCTCCTTACTTGGATGAAGCAACCACCACCAATGGTACTTGGACTGTGACTGCTTGTGACACATGACAGGAAGAAGGTCTACGTTCCTAAACCTCCAAGATAAGCAAGGAGAATCACTAACTTTTGGAGACAACCAGCAGGATAAAATTCTTGGGATTGGCAAAATTGTTAAAGATTCCTTTTTGTCTATTGGTAATGTTCTACTAGTTTATGGATTAAAGCATAAGTTAATCATTATAAGTCAATTATATGATTCTGGTTTTGAAGTATCCTTTAATCAAAATTCTTGTATAGTCAAAAACAAGGATGGTTTCATATTCTTTTCTGCTAAGAGATGAAATAACCTCTATAAAATTAACTTAGACGATTTGAAAAGTCAAAATATTTCATGCCTTATATCAAAAGATGATGAAAAACTAATTTGGCACAAAAAGCTAGGTCATGTTAGCTTTAAACATATTTCCAAGTTAGTTAGACATGATTTGGTAAGAGGTTTACCAAAGATAAGTTTTAACAAATATTTCTTTTGTGAGAGTTGTCAAAAAAGAAAACAAGATAAACATCTTTTTCATCTAAGAATATTGTAACTTCATCTAGACCTCTAGAGTTGTTACATATAAGAATTTCTATTGTTAGAATTAGGAGTGATCATGGTGGAGAATTTGAAAATGAAAAATTCAAAATTTTTTGTGAAGAGAATGGAATTTTCCATAATTTCTTTGCTCTTAAAACTCCTCAACAAAATGGAGTTGTAGAGAGAAAGAATAAGATGATTCAGGAAATGGCAAGGACTATGTTATGTGAAATGAATCTTCTAACGTACTTTTGGGCAGAAGTTGTAAATATAGCTTGTTATATTTAAAATAGAGAATTTTTGTGACTTATTTTAAATAAAATTCCATATGAATTATGGAAGGGAAGAAAGCCAAAATTTTCTTACTTTCATCCTTTTGGTTGCAAATGCGCTACTTTGAATAAAAATTTTTTTTTGGATAAATTTGATTTTAAGTTCAATTCAGGAATTTTTCTAGGTTATTCAGTTACTTCTAAAGCTTGTAGAGTTTATAATCTTGTTTCTAAATCTGTTGAAGAGTCTATGCATGTAAATTTGATGATGATTCTCATCTAGATAAAAGAGACGACTCTGATAATGAAACTCTATCTACTCCTTTAGTTAATAACCTAGACGATTCACCACCATCTGATAAAGTAGTAGATATTTCTAAAAATATTAGCTTAAGAAAATACTGGAAATATAAATCTTATCACCCAGAAAACTTAATTATAGGAGAAATATAAGGAGTGAGAACTAGATCTAAATTTAGAAGAGAGGCCAATGTAGCATTTGTTTCTGAATTAGAACCTAAGAAAATTGATGAAGCTCTTCAAGACGAAGCTTAGATTTTAGCTATGCAAGAGGAGTTAAATCAATTTACAAGGAATAAAGTTTGGTCTCTAGTCCCTAAACCATCTAATAAATCTATTATAGGAACTAGATGGGCATTCAAAAGTAAAATAGACAAATAAGGAAAAGTAACTCGTAACAAAGCTAGATTAGTAGCTCAAGGCTATAATCAATAAGAAAGAATAGATTATAATGAAATATATGCTACTGTAGCTAGACTAAAAGCTATTATGATTTTTCTTGCATATGTTGCTTTACATAATATAAAATTGTTTCAAATAGCTGTGAAAAGTACATTTTTAAATGGTTTTATAGACGAAGAAGTTTATGTAAAATAACCCCCAAACATTGATAAACCAGATTATGTGTATAAACTTTATAAAGCTTTGTATGGATTAAAACAAGTACCTCGTACTTGGTATGATCGTCTGAGTTTGTTTTTGATTAAAAATGACTTTATTAGAGGTCAAGTAGATAAAACATTATCTAGGAAAAATATTAAAAATGATTTTATCATTGTACAAATATATATAGGCGATATCATCTTTGGTGCAACTTCTAAAAAGTTATATTCAAATTTTAAAAATATTATGAAAAGTGATTTTGAAATAAGTATGATGGGTGAATTAAAGTTCTTTCTTGGTTTACAAATTAAACAAACTAAAGAAAAGATTCTTGTTCATCAACAAAAGTATATCAAAGAACTTTTAGTCAAATATAAAATAGATAATGTTAAACCAATGTCAACTCCTATGCATCCTTCAATCATCTTAATTAAGGATATAGTTGGTAAGAAGATTGATCAAACTATTTTTAGAGAAATTACTGGTTCTTTGCTTTACCTAACTGCAAGCAGACCTGATATAATGTTTAATGTCTATTTGTGTGCAGGATTTCATGCAGATCCTAGAGAATCTCATTATATTGTTGTTAAAAGAATATTGAGATACTTGGCAGGTTCTACTGATCTTTGCTTAATGTATGAGA
>JANVCQ010000196.1:38746-53486 GCA_025531925.1 Erythroxylum plowmanianum | reverse complement strand
AAAAAAAAATTCCGGGGCTAATAACTTTATTTTAAAAATGAATTGTATTGCTTCTGCAAATGGTGCCATATGTAGGGTTAAGACAATTTACAATTCATTAATTCATACCACAACACTTATTTGACCACTATATAATATTTACGAAGAAAAAGGTCATTATCAAATTACCACCTATAGCTTAAGTCACAAAATTAGGAAGATATTTATACAACCTCCTCATTAGGACGGCCTTCAATTGTTGTTACATTTCATATCTGATGCCACTGGTTACTTCTTTGAAGTGTGATACGTAATATTTTAAAAACTGGACCGGACTTTAAACCAGTTAAAGAAAAGACTTAAGATTTAAAGATTCAATTGATATTAAATTGGTATATAATAGATAAGAAGTAAAAATTATAAAAATAAGTAAAAATATACTAATAAAATATTTTATTGAAATAAAAAATACAATAATAATACCTATTAATATATAATAAACTAACAATAAATCTAATAATTTAGACTAACATTGAACTAAAATCAAATCTAACATAAATTTTAAATAATAATAAAATAAACATTGTGTTATATATTATTATTTATTTAAATACTCTTAAAAGTTGAAGTATATTTAAAGAAAGTCAACTTTTTTTAATGTCCTTTAAACATATTTTTTATAGTTTAAATATTATTTTTAACAAATTTTTAATTATCATAGTAAAATTACTTATATATAATGATTAATAATTCAATTTATTAAACAAATGCATGATAAAAATAATAATTTAAAAATTTTAATTAAAATATAAGGATATATAAATATAAAGAACCTAAATTTTGAAAAATATAATTTATTAGTAAGATTAAATAAATTTAGTACTTTTTGAAGATAAACATATAATTTATTTAATAATAATAATAATTCAAAACAAAATTTTAAATTAAAATATAAAGATATAAGTATAGAATATAAATGTTAAAAAATATAAATTATTAATTATAATGTGTAAAAATTGAAAAGAAAAAAATTGATTGAATTAAAACTCAAAAACTACATAAAACGGGAGAAATTCGCGGTGCATCCATGTGCTCAAAACAATGGTGAGTCTTGCATGATTTATTAAAGAAGAGAGAGGTTTGTGGTGGGTCTCACCCGTGCAAACTATGGTGAGTTCCATATACTTGGGCTGCTGTTACGTACCCCATTTATTGAAGAAAACCTTTCGGTTTTCTATAAACCAGCCGGTTAATAATAAACCGGTCGAGCCGGTTAGTTTTTAGTTATAAAAATTATAAATATAAATCGGATCAAAAATCAGATCAGTTCTTATTTATTTCAATTAGACCGGTATAAAAGATGTGCTATAAAAAAAATATGATGAAAGTTTCTGTAGCAGAGTTAAAATATAGCGGTGACGAGTTGCTATGGCAGAGATAAAGATAACTTATGTCTTGACGGATTTCTTGAGCTCGGGAATTGGCTCTTATGAGCACATCCATTACAGTTCTCACACGCTATCAAGATCCTAGAACTTTCAAAGAGAACTTAAATAAACTTGCAATATTTTTAGGACTCTAAATTTAGTGGACCTTTGGCTAATTTGAATGATTTGGGAAGTGCATTAAAACATTTTGAGAAGTGCATTATTTTCATAAAAAAGGAGGGCATGCAGCTCTACCTTCACGATTCCCATAGCTCTAGAAATTAGGTACAGAGTATGATAGAGGTATTTGGTAATTGATAAGTTATTTTTTGGCTTATTAATTAAAAGTTAGCTTTTGACTATTTTAAAAAATTATTGTTGTGTTTGATAAATGACTTATTCGTTAACTTATTTAACCTTAATAAGCTAATTTCCAAAAGTTCTATAAGATGAGTTTTTTTGATGATCAGTCAAAAATTAATAGGTAAAAAACTAATTATACTCTAATTTCATAAATTTTGAATTATGTTATATATCATATATGTGTTATATTATAATTATAGATATTTTTAATTTATTAAATAATAAAATTATATTATATGAAAAATACTAATATGATGTAACTCGCTGCATTGTTCATATTAATAGATAATTTAATATTGGATTATTATTATTATTATGTTTTTATTAAAGTTATAAACTTAATTTTTATAAAATTAAATATTTAAAATATAAATTCTTATAAAACAAAATATTAAAAAATATAATATTCATATCCTTATATTTTTTTAAATCATACCCGTATAAGTCATTTTATACATCAACAATTAATACTAAATAGTTAAACCAAACATTTTTAATAAATAGTTAATATTATGTGTTGGTTAAATCACTTAATATAATTAATTATTAACTAACTATTGATAAAATCAGCTAATAACTAATGCACCGTGGCCAATTAGTATGCAGCCAAATCAGCTACCTATCTTTGTTGAAATTTTGCACCCACTGAGGTGTTTGTCTACCTACGCCGCCCTTCCTAGAAGTCAAGAAGGAAGTCGTGGCTTTTGTTTGGGTCCCGACCCAAGTTTGTGAACGCCGTCCTTCCTAGAAGTCAAGACTGAAGTCGTGGCTTTTGTTTGGCTTGTGGCTCACGTCCGTTTCGGTTTCAACCATTAGAGGAGTGAGCAGTCTAAGCAAATTCTAACATATATTTGACAATAATATAAGTTAAAATAAAGTACCAACAGTTATTATTGTGTATACTTGAAAAGTCCGTGTTTTTAGAATTTTTTTAAGCTCCAAATTTTCAATAGGATAATATATATTTTCATAAAAGAAAAGAAGCTTAAGGATCAAAAAATCTGTAAAAAAAAGCCTATATAAATATGCTCCCATTAAATACAATGTCAATTACCATAAAACTAGGATATAAATACCTATTAAGTGGATAACGTTTACACCATTACTATAAGGAATACCAACAGTTCTCACAAGCATATTACCTTTCATATAACCTTTGCGTTCCACATAATTAGTCAAAAGTTTCTAGTGCCTGTCTTCTCTTGAGAGTTGAGACGCAGAAGTCTTTGGCGGACAGGCAAATTTATAGACCCAAGTGAAAGATTGAAATTTCCACGCGGAGGAAGATATCTATAAAATATCATATTTGCACTCCAAAATGTATCCATTGACGGGACAAACTCTAAATATTCTACGATAGTTGAAATGGAACGCAAGGTTTGTCTCTCTGTTTACCTGATTGCGTTGATTTTCTATATTTGTTTCTCATCCTCCGAGATTGTTTTTGCTGTGGAAGCTTCAAAAAATAGTACAACATTTACAAAAACTGGTGAGTCTCTCTCTGTTCGTCTTCACATCACCAATGTTGAGTCTTGAAAAGGGTTTTTGTTTCTTTTTGCATTCCATGTCTTAAGAGAAACTTGGATATCAGGAATCGTGAAACCTCGCATGTGAGATTTTCTTGATTGAATCCACCTTACCAAACTGATGTATATTTTTATATGTTTTATGCATATGAACATGGGCAGACATATTCGATGATGAAGATGGGGGTAAGGAGTTGGAGAGCATAAAGGTGGTCAGAAAAATTGGAGTAGGAGGATCGTGGTCACCGCCAGGACGTTCCTGTCTTTGGTCTACGTGCGGGTGAGGACTAGCATGGATGAAAGAGTTAATACTATAGCACCATCAACCACCGGTCACCGTCCAACTTCAACCTGGCTACGCCTCGCCTCCAGTTATTCAGTGTTGCAATGCTTGTTCTTGCTTTGAATGTTATATGCATAGTGCATAGAAGATATATTGTACAAAATTGTAATTTTTTATTTTAAAAATATTGTAAAAATTCCTTTTTTATAAGTAAAAGTCAGCATTTTCATTAAGAAATTAACAATAGTTAGATTCAATGTTATAAATATCATACTAGTACCGGTATCAGATTTGATTATGATATGGTACTATATTGGTATCAGTAAATATTAGGTACTATTTCGAATAATTTTTTAAATTGATGAAATAGTTCCTAAATTATTTTTAAATTGTAAAATAACCTATTGATATATTGTACTGTATACTTTATTATTTTATATCAAACATATTTCCAAAAATTATAATAATAAAAATTTAAAATAACAACAATTTATTTATTTTTATTAACATTAAATTTCTCATAGAAATAATAACTACAATTAATATGAAAAAGATCATTTAATCGTATACAAATATAAAATTACGAATAATACAAAATATTTAAAATATTACATTTTTTTGGTAAATGAAAATATTACAATTTCATCATATAATAAATAATAATTACATCAAATGAAAAAAAACAATAGATATTCTTAACAATTTATGTCAAGAATTCGTGATAAGGAACAATACTAGAAGTGAAGTTTGAAATAAAAATATTTACAATTACATTGTACCGTGAACTTCATTCAATTAAATACAAAATACTCGCTATAACTGCATAGATTCCAATTCTCATTTAATTCAAAATCTTCATCAGTCAACATCATTCAAATTCATTACACCAAATGACACGTCAATACTTTCCCATCTAAGATTATTTTCGAAATTACTCTCATTTATCGAACTTGTTTTTTTAGAAACTTAATCCACCAAAAAATCGATATTATCAATGCAAATTGGACCTATTGAACTATTTGTTCTATTAAGAGTCACAGTAAACAATAAAATCAAATTATTAAAAATATAAAAAACTATATCTAACTTAATAATAATAATAACATAACTTTCTAAAGCTTTAAGTTGTATTGAACAAAGACGAAGTTATTCAATCTTTTGTGCTTCAATTTATTCCTTTTCTTAGAATTGATTAATTCAAAAATGTTTCAATTCTGTTTACACCCTGTTGTATTCACATATTGACTTATAATTTGAATTACAAATCTTTACAATTTTGGAACATAACTTTCAAATTGGTTCGATCAAGAAACTGTAAGTCGTAAAACAACAAAAAATAGCTTTATAAACAAAATAAAGTGATAATTAATTTTCAACAAGTAACAAAGGTGAAAATATATATATCTGAATTAAGTTTTGTTATTTTTTAAATAGCAATTAGCATCCCAAAATCTCCATAAGCCTCCTTATAAATCTCCATTTGTGAGCTTAGGAGATCTTACATCATCTCATGGCCAACAACAGATGTAATAGTTAATAGCATTCTCCTATTAACTTCAACTTTCTTAATAAAACCTAGTCTGAAATAGATACTAGGATTAAAAAATGACCTAGCTACAAACAACTGAGAGTAAAGTTGTCTTTTTTATCTCTCATTGATGGCTATAAGATAAGGAATGTACAAAGAAGACCTATTTTTTAGATTGTCCTTAATTGCTTCCTTCGCCCTTTCCATGACATCATAAAAATAACTCATTTTTACCTTTTCATCATTATCAGTCAAATGAAACACGCTCACCAAAGCCTCACAAACTCAGATGACAAATCGGTGTTGGGGCTAAAATTTAGTATCTTCAGGTATAATTCTAAAAATCTCCAATCTAGCATTAGACCTAACATGCTAAGATGCAACTCATTTATCACTTATAAACATTTGTTTCAACTCTTTCTTCATCATAATAAAACACTGAAGTGATAAAAAATTTGTCACAAATCTTGTAATAGTAGGACGACACAAATTTGTACCATTGGTAAAATCATTTCTTATTAAATTCAAGATTCATGTACGATTGTAGATGAACTTAGTCACCTTTTCTGCTTTTTACAGAATCTCTTCAATAATAGAAAATACCTAACATCTTCTATATTTTCCTGCACTAAATCAATGCAATGTGTAGCATAAGGAGTCTAAAAAAAAGAATAATGCTTACTTTGTAATCTTCTCCCAATCGCCTTATAAGTGGAATCATTAATAGTAATGAACTGAATAATATTTATGGTCTTACTTCATTCAAAATTTCAATGAAGATTTCAAATAAAGTATCAGGATTCATAACAAAACTAGATGCATCAATAGATTTCAAAAATATTAAACCCTTTGTAGAATAAACCAAAAAAGTTAATAATAGGTTTATGTTTCCTATTTTCCAACCATCACACATGATTGAACACCCATAAATAGCCCAAGTCATTCGTCTTTCATCTAAATAACTTGTAATATCATAAATAGAGATACTCAAAATTTTATCTATGCAATCATCAATAGAAGGAGCTTTATATCTCGGATTGTAAGATCCTATAATATCCACCATAAGCTAATAATAATAAGATTGGGAAGCATTGAATGTTATACTTGAATCATAGTACCATCTAGCTATTGTCATAGCTATATTGTGAGCAACTTCTCTTGATTGCATGACATTAGGAATTGATAGTGAGCTCCAAGAATTGTTCGTGATGTAAAAAAATTTGACACCTGCCTTCTTATTTTCCTAACATCAGGTCCTCCAGATACGACATTCACTTCTTACTAGATATGAGGAACACTACCACCTTTAACATTTCTATTATCATCCTGAATACCAACAAACTAGCTTTCACTACCAATTTTGTAATTCAATCTCTCCCTTTTTTCTTTCTTGTGTTAATACTCTTCAAGCAAAGTCTTCATTTGTCATTTCACATCATGGCTCACTTTTTTACAAGGTTCAACATCTCCTTTAACCCTAGCTAAATACTTCTTTAATCTGGTGATTCCTCTACTTTTTAAATGCTTGTTACAAAATAAGAAAATAGTATAGTCTATACCGGGGACCAATGCAACATAAGCTCAAGCTGGATCATTGTATCTTCCTAAAGGGGTTGAATTATTAAGAATACTTGAACTTCCTTCGATTTATCTATAATAAACGAAGACATATATCAAAATAAAGAACACATATTTTCATTATCAACTACTATCACAAAATATATATTGTTTAACTAAAAAGTCCAAACTGACACAATTAATACACATGTACATTTGATATAATCTAACTTATTTTGTATGATTACATCATATACAATTCAGCTTCATCCAACACAATTTACCTATAAGTCAAAAACCAACAACATACATAATTACAATTAATACACTTATACATCCGATATAATATAACTCATTTTGTATAATTACATTATACATAATTTAGCTTCATCCATCACAATTCACCAGTAAGTCAAAAACCAACAACATACACAATTACACAATACATATATACATCTACTATAATATAACTAATTTTGTATGATTACATCATACGCAATTCAATTTCATTAACACAATTCATCAATAAGTCAAAAACCAACAATTTAAGTATTCAACATACACAATTACACAATACATATATTTATCTTATATAATATAAGTCATTTTGTATGTTTACATAATACACAATTCAATTTCATCCTGCACAATTCACTATTAAGTCAAAAACCAACAATTCAGTGATTCAACATACACAATTACAATATACACATTATATAATATAATTCATTTTATATGATTACATCATTCAACCATAAACTAAAGACATACACTCACAACTATAACATATTCAACTTCAACCATAACTCACAACAGTAAGTTTACAACTTACTTTATGTAATCTCATAATTCAACTATAAACTAATTTTTTTCATTATACAATTCAATTTATAATCATTGGGTCTCATTTTCGGGGCCCAACCAAGATGTTGGACCTCATTCCCTAAGCTTAATCATCGTTCAAGAATCAAAAAGCGTAAGCAGGTTTCCTTGATAGGACATGTATCCCGAACAATTAGAGTATATGAAGTGATATCGCACTAGGATTGTTTGATTTGGAAAGATTATGAGAAAAATGGATGATAAAATGTGTTTAGGATCCTTTGGAGTGGTCTTGGAGGGTGAAAATTTTGTTTCACTCGAAGGTTACACAGCCTGCTCGTGTAAAATCACACAAATCGTGTGTTTCCAGCGTAGGAGCACTATTACACTCGAAAGCTACACGGTCTGTCTGTGTAAATTCACATGGTCTGTATTTTAACCCTCCAAATGACTGAATTGTATTTCGGAGTCTTCACGAAAGTTGTAGATCTAGAAGTCTTCTTTCAAATCTTTTAAAAATGAAGTCAATTCGACACCTATAATGAGAGTTATGGCAATTGCGCCAAGGTATGTATAATATGATTAAGACATGAACATGTTGGATTCGTTTGGCCATAACTTCTTCGTCCGACCTCCGATTAAGGTGATTCTTGAAGCAATAGATTTCTAACACATTTTTCGACCTTTTAACAAAAATTGATAGCCATTGGTGTTGAATTCAGAAAGATTGATGGAAAGAAAGTGAGGGATCAGTTGGTAGGGCAAGGCTTGGTTGTGAACACACTTTAGATTTTTAAGCATATCTTGATCTATAGAGCTCCGATTGATATAGTTCTTGCTTCAAAATAAACTAGAGCCTAAGAGCTTCATTTTTTAAGAAGTCAATTGTGATTATTGTGATACCGCTGCATGAGTTCGCCCTTTGTGGCTTAAGATGTTATGAGAATGAGAGTGAACTGATGATGGTTAATGAGAGTTAAATGAAATAACTCTACAGGTTAATACGCTCACGTTTTATGAATGGTTTCCGGATGTTGGGTTCCAAAAAACGGATCCAACATGTATGGTATCAGAGCAAGAAAAAAAATCGATGATGATTAAAGAGATTTCATTAGAGTACACTCACGTCATATAGTTCCGTTTAAGAGTTGGGTTCCAGAAACGATACCCAACAATAATGCTTAGAATTTGTTTTCTTAACTAATTTTAATCCATATTGTTACTAAAATCCTAATTCTTAACTTTGATTTAATAATCTTTCATTTACCAATTTTAATCAACATTCTTAATTTCTAACCCAAATTTTTCAATGCATTAATTTTCTTCATAAATTGGCAATGCCTAAATTATATTAAAATGGAACCAACTCATACAAACAATTCAAAATTTCAAACCCAACTTTTCCAATGAATTAATTGTCGTCATAAATTGACAATGCCTAAATTACTTTGAAATTTTCCAACTCACACAAAAAATTCCAACTTTCAAACCCAAATTTTCCAGCTCTCACAAATAATTATGAATTCCAAGAATTTCAATAATTTCAGCCATCATAAATCAGACCATGCACAACCAAATATAATGAAAATGCTATTCAAAGCAAAAAAAACCCAAAAATAAAAAAATGCAATAAAAAGTCAGATCAGTTTTGTCCAGATCTGAAAACTTTCTTGAAATTTTGTTGTATTAGTAATCTAAATTTTTCATGTTAAATCAGTACCATAATGCTTTGTCTCAAAAAAATTTTGGATCAAAGAACATCGAAATCGAGATTTTTACTTTCGGAAATAATACAGTTATGCATGTCATCTTTTAATTTTCAAAAAATAATACATTTTGCAAAAGGAGCTAACAAAATACTAAAATTATGTAGGCCTAGCAACTACAAAGTCAGGAACATTCAATACAGCAAAACGTGCTTTAGGCAACAAACAAAAGCATAACTATAAGTACAATTATCGTTGCCTTTTTATTAAGGCAACGGAATTCATATTGTTAAATAAAGTGACGTTGATATAAGTATAAGGCAATCGAATTTTTTGATTAGGTAACAAAATAAAAAAAAAGTTATAAGTTTTTACTAAGACAACACATTAATTTTAAACTATAGCAATAATGTTAAATAAATATTGCAACATTTTAAGTTTTTTTAGGCAGCAATATTAAATAGATAAGGAAACAAAGTGAATTTTTTTAAATAACAATTTGTAATAATAAAAACAACAATTTGTTCTTTCATTACCAATAATATTTAACGTAAAAGCAAACTCTTGTCATTATGTAAGCAACATCTATATATACATTAAAAGCTTTATACAAATATTAATGTATGTCTTAATTACATTTGTACTATCAAATGTAAACAACAACAAAAACTGCATTTATATATAATACATAGTCCATGAGGACTTGTAAAATTCAACCTTTTACCATTTTCAAAATACTAAAGCAAAAAATCACTAACTAAAATATTCATCTACAATATCATCCTCCATTCTATATGATATATAAGTGAATTAATTCAAATACAAAACAAAACTAACATGTATTGACACTCCAAAATCCTTCACCGAGTACCTCCTTGTCCACTCCTAATCATCACCATCCTATAGGAAAAAAAGAGTGAAGAAGTATATTAGAATTGTAAAATTACTATGCTCACAAACAAGATATCTAAAAAAATGAAATACTAACTACTTTAGTGTGATCTTAATTTAATCAAGACAAATAATATAGTCTAAAAACTAACAACACAATAATTCAATTCTTTTAATTAACAAATTCAGAGAGTATGAACCTAAGCAATTAATCTTAACAAAAAAGATAACAAGATAACGTATAACAACAGTGAATTAAGGAAATGAAATCGGTTTGATTTCTAGAAAAGAACTTTAAGAGTATCATAGTAACTATAGTCTTGAGTTTCCCATTGAACTTGAAACATTTAATCCATTTAGAATATCAAATTAAATAATCCATGATAAAACACATTAAGCAATATAGAAATAAACTAGTCACTTTTGTTAATGACAAGCAAATAACTAGTCCCAAAACATGCCCCATGAGAAAAGCTGATGTCTACATGACAATAACACCTTCACCAGCAGGTCTTGAGTATTCATACATCTCGCATAGAACCAGTTCTCATAAATTGATGTCACCGCATCTGTCCACAAAGTTTAAAAGCTAGGATGTAAAATGATACGGTAGGACATAAATTTCCATAATGTGTTTAGGTTAGAGGATGAATAGGCTATTGCTGAGAATTTGCCAAGCAAATCTTGTTTGTTTAAACAAATTCTAGCATATAAGGAAGTCACAATGACCATATTTGAATAGAATGCATAGAATTTAAAGTATCTTACCATAAATTTTCAACTTTATTAATCTGAGGTAGAGTAGAAAGAAAAGTTAACTAGATAATAGGCCTTCCCATCCATACTGCTCAACACATACTTCTCAGTTTTTACAATCTGCTAAGATATATTATCCATGCTAAGTTATAGGAACCCTTTTTCTGACAATTAAGGAGCCACCTTTATCTTTCAATTATAACCCAACGTATGAAAAAATAACACCATCATTTCAAACAATGATGTATTGACCTTAATGGTTTTGGGGTAAAATGAACTAGGAAAGGACTATATCATTTGAGATTTGCTTGACCAGATAGGTATATTTCACTATCTAAGAGAAGTAAGGATTAAACTTAAAAGGTAAAGATGGCAAAATATATTGGCATAAAACAATAGGATGTAGTTTCTTTGTGTGAAGTCGTCAAAAGGTGCTTACAAGAAAACCCACTACTTCTTTCTTCCTCCTCCAACTATTAGATGCAAGATTGAACCCAAAGAAGTGAGTATGAGGAAATATCTTTTCCTATCTAGGTCATAAATCATGTGTTAGGTACACTGATATAGAAAAAACAAAACTCACATTCATTTGCACCAATGATAAAGCTCTCAGTTTGTAGTTGATTGCGTTTGGCAAAATCAATGAAGTGTCTCAGTTCCATAGGACTTGCTTTGATACCCTCTTGTTCTGCACTAAAAACATCAGGATCCAAATTTGAGCCCAAAATTATAAACATGTGAAAATATCAAAATATTAACAGAAAGCATAATCCTAAACACAACTACAACATCCCAATTCTAAGAATCAAATTACTTCTAAAAGAAGAGTAGGGATGTTTCTCTTACATAGTAAAGAGCAAACGAGAGCGCACAGTTGTTTCATAATTGATAAGCAAAGCAACTTTTATAGGTTTACATGCAATCAAAAAGAAATCAGAGAACTTGTCTGAATGAGAGAAAAATATAAAGACGAAGAGAGCTATGACATGAAGAACCAATATTGATGGAAGCCCACTTGTTCCAAGCCCTGTGAACAAAACACCAATTCATTACACCACAAAATATGCAAACTCCCTGATATTTTGACTTCAAATAAAGGGAAGCGAAAACCAATTGAGAGCTGGTTTTCATGAGGTAAATGAGCAAGATGCAATCGTTTGTTAGGGATGCTTTTTACCCCTTTTATTAAAACATTTTTGTATCTATGTTTTTTTCCACTCCCTTGGAACATTGATGTTCCTTATTTTCTTTTGGTAGCTGTTAGTTCTTATTATGTCATAGTGCTTCTTTTGGTTCTTATTTGATGCAGGAGAGACATACTATCTCTACAAACACTTTGTTATGCCTTTTTAACATTATCAATCAATCAATTTTTTAATTTTCCCAAAAATGGCTGATTTAGGGTTACGTGTATATATCACATTACTTTTATTGTAATTTGAAGCAATTGTATTATTTGATTTAATTTTACTAAATAAAAATTGATGGTTATTTTGATTTTCTTAGACATATTCTAAATACTCATTAGTAAATAGATAAATTTTATACGTTAAATCTACATTAGTAAGTAACTATATAAATAAATATGTAACATAATTAGTAAATACTAATGATGTAAAAATCAGACCGAATCGATCGATTTGACCAGATTAAGTACAAATTGGACAAATTTTCATTTTGGTTTTTACTTTTATTGTTATTAGTGAAAACCAATTGGATAACTAATAAACTAATTGGTTTTCTCTGGATTATGAAGAACCAGAAATAAGGATTTCACTGCATGTTTCACTTGCTCCAACCGACTCAACAATTCTTCTAATGTATGACAATCAACTGATTGGACCTTCGTTGGAAGAAAAATGCTTCATCGGTGTTGAACAAATAAAATACCCCACACTGTGATGCCTAACTTTCAGGCTCACTGCTCAACTTTCACGCTCACTACCCAGCATTATTTCTCATATTTTTAAGGGCAACTTCGGCGATTGCAGTGGAAGATTGAAAGAAAAGTGAGAAGAAGGTGAATTGTCGAGGCAATAACATTTTGGAACGTGTAGTTACAAAGAGAGAGAGAGAACAAAGAAGACGAACATGAAAGAAGATGAGAGATGACAAATGAGTTAAGGCTACTAATTTAAAATATTATTATATTATAACTACAATGCAATGGTTTTGGATTAAAAAAATATGGCATATTCTTTACTGCTTTTGGTCACTATTTTGGAGAATATTAATATATTATAGCTTCATTACAGTGGCATAATCTATTATGTTCCATCTAAGTGTTGCATACGTAGGAAAATTAATAAACATGAGGAATTTTGTTTTGTTTTAAGTTTGAACTTTCTAGTTTTCATAAATTAGTATCCAATAAAGAGAAACTAGTATACTATAAAGAGAAAAGATTAAATAAATAGTAAAATTATAAAATAAGATTGAGATGTAAATTTAAATTTAAATTTAAATTTTTTATAATATTAAAAATATTAGTATTTGTTGATCAAAATTTAAATCAAAACATTTGCTTATCTTCTATTTCAAGGAAATATTTTATTTTTACTCACTTTTTTTTATTTTTTTACTTCTTATTTATTATATACTGGTTTTATAAAAATTTAATATCGTTTGATCCTTTAAACCTTAAATCTTTTCTTTAACCAATTTGATATCTAGTCTTATTTTTAAAACATTAGTAAATATCCTTTAATAAATAGATAACTGGAACTATAGTAACAATTTTAGATGTTGAATATATAAGACTTTGTTGCAACTTTTTTTTAATTTTTTTTACCTTTTCTTATATATAGCAATAAATTAATATTATCATTGCCTTCTAATATTATTAAAGAAAATATTTTAAAAATTGTTGTCTTATATTAATTTTTAGGAATACATTTTTAAACTATTACAAACATGTTATTGCTTAAATCATTCTTTGCGTTAATAATTTCTATTTATTATTTGGAAGTTGTATCTGCAAACATGTTGCAATATTATAAGTAATGGGTCAACATAAAAAGTAAGTTTAGTTGAAAAGCCCACTTCATGTTCTGAATATCCGCTCACTGGAACAAAAACGATACCGGAATAACTGAGAAAAGAAAAGGCATAAGCGAAATTAGGCATCATTAATTAACAAAGTATGAAAATATAGGGCCTTCAAATCACTACAATAGACTCTTAAGAAGTCAAATAACTCAACACAATGCAAGCTAGCCCTTACCATAAGACATAAAAGATTAGGCAAAAGGATTTTGTTTTTCCTAATAATTCCAACAAAACATTAAAAATTAAAAAAAATAAGTCTTCAGTATTATATATACCGTACTAAAACACCCTCAAATGAACCAAATACATCAAGCCCTTCTCAAGTCATCATCACCTTGTCACATGGCATGTAATTTTGAGCAAATTATATTTAAAATATTTAATTTTAATAATTAAATGTAATATTATAAGTTAAATAAAATTTTAAATTTTAAATATAATTTACTTTTAAAAATTACGTCATCGAGGCTGAAACTTTTCACTGCACTTAATTACCTTCCTCCAAAATCTCTAATTTCTTAATTAGAGATTCAAATTTCTTTTTTTTTCTCTCTTTATTTTTTTACACTCCCTCTAATGAGAACAGTCAAATTTGGTCATGGTTGAGTGGCTTTGCTTGATTCTTTTAATTTCGTACGTTGTATGGTTCTGTAATTTCATTTGTTTGTACTCAAGGCGACGCCCAACCAGCATTTGCATGGAGAGTCCTTTATCTGGCGCATCAATCAGCAACAATGCGAAAAGAACTGAAGTAAAAACTTCAGGACATTTGAGTTGTGGTTCTGCCGGATTCAGGCTGAACGGTGCGTTGCCGTTTGGATCCATGAGTTGGCAACCTTCCGCGTTGTTCTTCG
>JANVCQ010000196.1:15706-31192 GCA_025531925.1 Erythroxylum plowmanianum | reverse complement strand
TTGATCTTTGGAGAGTGGACCGATCGGCCTTTGGGTCGAATGGATTGGGTCCGGGCCCAGCACGGCCGACCCGACCAAGTTGATAAGGAATTATTTTGGTTTAAGTAAGATTGTGAGTTCGAATCTCCCCTCATATATGCAGTTGTTTAAAATTTGGGGTGAGAACTTTACCTTTCGTAAGGAACCTATCTGACTCGAGTGGAGATTAGTCTGGATGTGGATGGGTTAAAAATATCTTCCTATAATTAGAATCCTCCTAAGACACCTCGTAGACAACAAAAAAAAATGACTGGAGTAGTTACACATGATTAAGTTAAAGCTAGTGAGGAATTAGTAAAGAAAAAAAGACTACAAGAAGATCATGAAAGTTGAGGAGTAAATCAAGAAAATGAAATTGAAAATTGATTTATTGGTTAGAGCTGTTATTATTTAATTCTATTGTATGTTTCTGCCGTACGTGTCTTTAATTATTGATTATATTATAAAAAACAGATGCAATATTTAATTTTTGTATGATTATAACTCATTGAAGGACCAATTTAATGTATTTGACTTAATCCTTTTCATATGAGATTGGCATGAAAATTGGTCTGAGTTTCATTGCAATTCATTTAAGAGAATAAATATGGAAGTATTCATGTTCAGAATTCAATTTTAACTTCCTTTCATAATTCACAAGCAATAACATGTATTAAAATGGAAAATATATCATGTTACATTGTATTTTTCTTGTTTTAGTTACAATGCAATGTACTTATACTTTCTAAAAGATATGCTTTTGCATGGGAAGAAATTTCGTAAGGAACATAGCTGTTTTGTATATAATGGAATAACCAATTCAACTGATGTTCAGCAAAAAATAGAGAATGGGGAGCACAGAGCTTTCCCTTGGTGCATGTGGAGGGCAATCTAATAAATTACCATCTTAAGATTCTCGGAATCCAAGAGTTGGTCCCATGATCAGCTTTTACTTTCTCAGCTAACTTTAAAATATACAAACCCCATTTGTCTTTTGCCACGATCTGTATAATTTAATCGTACAGATGAATCTTGTGTATAATCCTTCAACTGTTACTTTCTTCAGACTTAAAATCCACTCCCTTCCTTTTGTAATCCTCTGTTGCAACAGACATATCATGATTGTCTGTCTGCAATTTCTTCAAGCTTTTTCTGTTTTATTTGTGATAAATCAAGATATTTCTAATTTTACAATAAGGCACGTCAGGCTTTGGCTTCCACGACATACAAAGTAACGAGTTTTTGAGAGAAAGATAGGCATGACAATTGGGCTCAACTATAGCCTGAAGTCAAAACGTGAGGTCCGAGATAATCAGACTACGGGCAGAGATTTTTAGGCTTGATTGGGCTGAGCTTGGGCCAGGGCTGGGCCTTGCTATTCCTGCTCAAGGCCCAAATGGTCCACAAACCTGGCTCGGGTCAAGCCTATTTTGGCTCAACACGCGAATGAGAGCCATAAACTGACACTTTTTAAAAAATAATAATAAATCAAGCCCTGCCCACATTGGGCCCGTCTGGTTGGGCCCCGAGTCACATACCGGTCAGCCCCTGATCGGACGAGCTTTCTGCATCAAGGTTGACCAACATATTTACTTATAAGTTAATGATTGAAATTGTCGTTTGCTTTCCTTATGATAATTCTATATTCTTTTTTTAAGAATTTATTTATAAATGAATTACTTAATTACTATAATAAACCAATTTGGCATGAGAAATGTTAATGTATAACGTATACATTATATACATTATATATTTGTATAATAATTATAAAGTATATTTTTTATAAATTCTTGTATAAATTTATGTATAAATATCTCCTTATATATTAGGTTTACACACACAAATATAAAGCTTTCTTCACCTTCCTATATGGTATGAGAGCTTCTTTTATAAAAGGCGTAGCAGCCTTCTAGTTATCAACTTTCGAAGTTAATTTTTTTTTAGTCTTAAGTGGTGTTTGATACATACCAAACTCTTTTACTTTTTACGATGATCACAACAATGCAAATTCAACGTCAAAAGGCCACCCCACACATGTTTATGGGCCTCAGAAAGATCAACATCCATTTTCGAGATTTCAGCTTTCAAAGGTTGAAGACAACGTAAAGGAACATTGTTTTGATCATTTCATAGTCAAAACAATGTCATTTTAACTAAAGCAACAATAATACCCAGTCAGCAAAGGTGACACATGTCAATCTCTAAGTGGTCTATATCTCCAAACACAATCTCCACATCATTGCCATATAACACCATGTCATCATCAGCTACCACATCGTGCCACATCATTCGTAGCCCTACTTCGCGGCCACATCATTTGATCTGACTACTACGTCATCCACCTGTTAGCATCCTACGTCATCATTAGTTTAGTCAATATAGTTCAAATATGTTAACCAAACTTTGATTGATTGGTTCAACTATTTTCTTACCAATTTTTTGAAAGTTAGACTAATTCATAATATTTTTGGCTTTTAAAAATTATTTTTAGTTTTAAATTTATCAAATTTTAGCTTTAAAGACATGTTTCTTTTTTATGTGTTTTCAAACATCATTTTTAAAGATTTATTTTTGTCTTGCCTACACTATAAATACTTCTAAGCTTCATCAAAACATTCCTTAACTAATTAATATAATCTTTGATGGGTCTAATTATGTTTTGTAGGATGAAGAAATGTGTAGCTTTCTTTAAGGAAGACTTCTTTGACATATAGTTACATGTGAGATACTCAAAGCTATTCAAAAGCTAGATGAAGTAGAGAATATATTCATAGAACATATAATATCTTGAGATGGTATAAATCATCAATTTTAAACAAAGTAATCAAGCTTTACTTTCAGTAGTTTGATACTGCCAAAGAGGTATTGAAACTTCTGTATCTAATGATGTTCATCAATTTCTTCTTTATAGATGACTTTATTGCACGTAACAATAATCTAGTCAAACCATCTATAGTTATGTGCCTAAATTATAAAAGCTTAAGGATCATTTGGCTCTTGGAGACCCACTTAGCCTGGTACCCAAGCTACCACAATCTATGTTAATCTTCATGATCAAAAGCATATTGGGCATCTCTTGATAGCTCTTAGAGACGAGTTTTAAATCATTTGTAGCTCTCTTACTCATCGAGGACTTCCATCAAATCTTGATATAGTAATCAAAGAATTGATTATGGAAGAAACCCGATTAAACACCCTTTAAATGGAGAAATATATTTTGTCTATAGACATTATTCTTATCTATCAGATATCTGACTATAAAAAATGCCAAACAAAGTAACTCTTCTAAGTTCTCACAGCCTCTTGTCGCTGATGTTGCCACAAAGTTTACAATAAAAAAATGCATCCACATCTCCTAAATTCACCTTAAAATATCATAAAGCTTTTTTTATAGTAGCTTCAAATGGATTCTAATATTATTTCCTCTCCTGCTCTATCTATCACACCATATAATTCTTCTTAATGATACCTTGATTCTATTTTTTGCAACCATATGACCTCTATCCCTTTCATATTTGACTCCTTAAAACATCCTTCAATTTCACTCGTTATATATACAACTGATAAGTTTACTATGAATGTTTGAAGTGTAGGCAACGTTCAAACATTTAAGTTAATTTTACCAAACACTTTTATTGTTCATAAACTCTCATTCAATCTTATTTCTATTGGTCAATTATGCGAACTTAATATTAACTTTCTTTATTCATCATTGTGTTGTACAAGATCCATAGACGGGTAAGATCCTCAGGATATGGCGTAAAGTTAGATGACTGTATGAACTTACCTCCCTCTATCTTCCATCCAAACTTTTTTTGGTGATGTAATATCTAATATTTGGCACTCTCATCTCAATTATCTTTCTGACCTTAGAATTGAATTTTTAATTTCTAGTGATTCTTTACTTCAAGTTAAAAGTAGAAATTTTGATTACATCTCATACCAACTTTCCAAAAATCATACTTTAATTTTTACCGATAGAGATTTTGTTTCTTAATTCATTCTAATATTTGAGGACTTGCTTTTTATGAAACTATAGGAGATTTATGATATTTGTTGATATTTGTTGATGATATCTCTAGATACATATAGATTTACCTTTTATGTTATAGGTCTGAAATATTTTATGTTTATTGTCACTTTGCAAGTATGGTTCAAATTTAATTTTTTGAATAATTAAAACTTTATGCATTGATAATTCCATAGAATAAAAGAAAAACCTTTCACTCATTTTCTTGATCAATAAGGAATTATTGTTCAAAGATCTTGTCTAGATACATCTTAACATAATGGTAAGGCTGAATGGAAGCATTGACATATACTTGATATTATCCAAGCTCTTCTCATTTGTTCTTCTTGTCTAAAAAGTTTTAGGGAGAAGCTACTCTTATATCTATCTATGCTATCAATCGTATTCCTACTCTTATTGTAGGCAATATCTTTCTTTATGAATGATTACATAATTATGCTTATGATTACCAAACTCTTAAAATCTTTAGTAGTGCTTTTTCTGTTCTTCTTAAGCATATGAATATACCATTCTAGAACCATTAGCATGATTATATTATTTCCTAAAGTATAGGATAGAACCCAAAGGATATAAGTGCTATGATCCATTGTCACAAAGACTTCATATTTCTCGATATGTGGCCTTTTAGGAATATAAGATCTCATCCCTTGTAAAATTTCGTGGTAATGAAACTTCTCTTTAATTTTTCTTTGAGCTCTCTATATCCTTATTTCTTAACATTTCTCTTGTAGTATCATTTTATAGTTCTAATAACTTGACATAAACTACATCTAATCCCATCGTTATCTCCACCAACTGTAGATCCATCACTTCTTTCAAATGATTCCTCTCTATCCATTCATTCATCTGAACCTCTTATATCTCAACTTGCTCTTCATCGTACCAATTGAGTAAGTCAACCTTCTGTTCGCATTTAATATTTTCATGTTTGTTCTACTTTTATTTGCCTATATAAACCTTAAACATATTGCAAGGCAATTATGGACCCTCTATAGTAGCAAACAATGACATAAAATCATAGGCACTTACAAGCACTAATACTTGGGACATGGTTAACTTACTATCAAGAAAGTCTTTTATTGGCTATAAATGGGTCTATAAAATTAAGACGCAAGTTGATAGAACAATTGAGCAGTACAAAGCCTAACTAGTTGCTAGATGATTTATACAAGAGTGGTATTGGCTATGAGGAAATATTTGCTTTTGTATTCTTATAGAATTTGCTGCTAGTAAGTGTTGGCCATTATTCCAAATGGATGTTAATCTTTAACGGTAGTCTTACAAAGTAATTATACTTACAAACTCCACCTAGCTATGATCGTCCATTTAATAAGGTTTGTCAACTTCGCAAAGCCTTGTATGAACTGAAACAATCTTCTCGAGCCTGATTTTCCAAAATTAGTTCCACTATTAGCCTCCTTAGTTTTCAGTCTATATCCTATAATCATGCCTTGTTTATTCGTAAAATGACTCAAAGATACGCTCTTCTTCTTCTTGTTTATGTTGATGAAATGACAATTAATGGTGATGACACTCATGATATTTCAACTTTTAAATCATTTTTACAGAGATGAAGGATTTGGATAATTTGAGTTATTTTCTAAGTCTCGAAGTTTCATATGATGGACCTAGTTATTATCTCTCATAAGCAAAATATGTCATATGTCATAGATCTTACCTCTTGATCAGACATCATTGACCCCATGCCTACTACCACTCCTCTTAAATCCAATGTTCATCTTTCTGCTAATGATGGAACTTTCCTCAATGATGGTACTCTTTATTATCAATTAGTTGGCAGTCTTATATATCTAACTGTTTCCTGATCTAATATTGCTTATAATGTTCACATTGTTAATCAATTCATATCAGCACCTTATACCGCATACTTCTTTAATGTTCTCCATATCCTTTGGTATATCAGAGGTACTCTCTTTCACAGTCTTTACTTTTGTAATTCATCTCTATTGAAGTTACGAATATACTATGATGTTGACTGGGCTGGAGATCCAAATGATCAACAATCGACTACTTTCTATTGTTTCTTTTTTGCTACATCTCTCGTTTCAAGGTACAATAAGAAAGAAATAGTTATCCTCAATTTAGCACGGAAGCAGAGTATTGAGCTTTAGCAAACATAACTTTTAAACTCCTTTGACTATGTTGGTTGCTTCATGATATGAATTTTCCTCTTCTTCCACAACTCCTCTATTTTGTGATAATCACAATGTAATACAAATAGCTCATAATGATTTCTATTATGAGTATATTAGATATATTGAGATTGATTGTTATCTTGTGTGTACCATATTGTTCAAGGAACTATTTAACTTATCCTTACCTTATTAAAATCACAAATTGCAGATCTGATTTATCTTGATAATTTCAAGAATATATTTTCAAACTCATGATATCCAACTCCTAACTATCTTGAATTTAAGGAGAGATGTTAATGTATAACATACAAAAATACATTATAATTGTTAAATAAATGTAAAACGTATATATTATATACGTTTTACATTTATGTAACAATTTTAAAGTATTTTTTGTATATTGTTGTATAAATGCTCCTTTGTATAATAGTTTCACGTACAAATATACAAAACTTTCTTCACTTGCTTACAATATATATATATATATATATAATCAATATATTTTATTTCAAAATTGAATTTCCATAAAAATGACTGGAGCCTAATAACTGATGAAAATTTCATGTTGATGCCAAATTAGACTACAAATCTAGAACAATGCTTTTTATATATGTTCATTCTAATTCTTTTAATCAATGAAAGTATAGAAAAAAATGGCCTTGGCTTCAAAGTAGAGATATAAAACGTATGTTTGATGCGTTGATAACTTTTCTCACCATATATATTTCTTATCAATCCGTTCCCAGAACTCCCAACTTTTTCTATAATCAATGGGAACTCGTCAATGTTTTTAAAAAAGATACGATATTTTCAACTGGTTTATCAATTTTATTTTTATTACAAAAGCTTCAAACTAGCCTGGGATGGGGGCTTCCGTCGCGTAGAGCTCGAGCCAGATTCTCTCGCGGTGCATCTCCTCATCTCGTCCGCGGAGCGTCGTTCCCAGGCTCTCAATCCCATTGCACTAGGTATCTATGAGCTTCTCACCCGGAATTGGACTGTTGCACATCGGCACATTCACCGAGAGGACAACAGATGCGCTGACTGGCTAGTTACTCACGTTGATTCTACTTCAGTCGGTCTCACCATTTTTGATACTACATCTGTTGGGTGCCACCACCTCCTTGCTGAGGATTTATCGGAGCTTTGTTTCCCCCGTCTTGTTATTTAATTTTCTTATTTCTGCTTCCCTTTATAAAAAAAAAAAAAAAAAGCCTCATTCCACCACCGCCCCCTTCCACTGGAAGCATCATCACCAACACAGGTGCCTCTGTATCCCCACACGTCAATCCCACCCCTTCACCATCATAACATATTAACACCCACAGACATGGTCCATCACGGCATCACCACAATCAAAAAGAAACATTACCATTTTCAACATTCCATAAATATTTTAAAAATTACAAATTTTAAACACTTATTCCATAAATCAATTAATAAAATAAGTTACTTTTTCCCTATTTTCCTTTATAATTTTAAATTACAGGAAACTTTTAAAACACATAATACTACCACAAAAGTAATAATAATCTATAAAACTCGTCTTTAAACTAGTTACAAGCAATCGGTAAAAAATCTGACGAATAGAAATGCTACAAATAGTTTACAGGACACTAGGTATTGGGTTAGGGTGTTTCAGCTCGTTACTTTTTCACTTTCCTTTGTTTCATAAGAGTTGAAATATCGGTATCTGGCATAATCTTAACGGTTCGTCTACTTTGGGCTTTTACTCGAACTAGTTAACTGTGTGAACTCACTCTTCAAATGCTCCTTTCTGTCAAACTTTTCGCTCCGGTGGTGACCCGGAGTACCTTGTACTTCACGGTTAAGACAATGACTAAAAGCTGAAGTGTAAATAATAAGACTTCGTCAACGTTTTGTCCCCTTAATAACCTCGTTGCTGGTTTCACATCACACATGGCCTAATTACTCGGAACATCAAAGCATCTCGTCCCATTCATCTACGTGCTTAGGACTAGGACTAACCTTAAACCCTTTTTCCTCAAAACTTGGTTTACTTTCTTGACTTGTTACAACTTACAAATGAAGGGATTTTAGGCCAAGCCAAACCTTCACTCAAATTACTTTCTTGACTTGTTCCAACTTACAAACGAAGGGATTTTCGGCCAAGCCAAACCTTAACTCAAATTTTGCGAAATAATTATTAAAAAATATATGTGAATTCACTAGTAAAATTATCATCAATTCATTCTAATTTAAATTTTCATCTTGGCAAATTGACTTGGAAAGAATTAAATGTCCAAAAAATAAGTTTAAATAAAACTTGTTTACCCATTGGTTAAGAACAAAAATTAGAAAAAAATGATCAATTCTTGTTTAGGTATTTAGTATCTTTGGGAGAGGACCACTCTAAACTTAGTCTAATGATTATAATGATATTAAGAACAATATCTCATTTACCAAAGTGCTTATATATTGAAATAAAAGGCGCACTATAGAAAATCAATCGGCAAAGGAAAGAGACAAGATTTTCTGTTCAATTTTATGGTGTCTTATTATGTTCAGTGAATCTCAGCCATTTATTTCTGCGGGATTCATGCGGGACCTACATAAATGAATGGCTGAGATTCACTGGACACGATAAAACACCATAAAATTGGACAAAGGATCTGGACTCCAAAGAAAACACACGTTGCTGGTGGACGTCACGGCCACGTGCATAAGCTCCACGTTGGATTCCAAATGGCAGATCGTAATTTGCAAAGAACGTCAAGCCCAAACTCTTTCCTAACTGTCCAGATCTAACCTTCATAAATGAAAAATCCTCAGCAAGCCACTTGCCGCAGGCTGTCTGCGCATGATCTGATAACGGTAGGCGTTGCAATGTCACGTGTCAGCATCAGGTTCGTCTGTGCTCGTTATAAAATCACCCTCAATCCTCATCAATGCCGACCCTTCCCAAACTTAAAAATTCCCACATTTTTAGTTTGAGAGAGAGAAAGAAAGAGACGCGCTTCTGTTGCTATTTACCGGCGTTCTCTAATTCGCTTGGTGCAGGTCGGGAACTGCTTCGCTTCTTCGACAAATGGCGAGATGTGATTAGATAAGATATTGTGGAAGCAAATCGGATCCCGCCTTGCATCAACTGAATCGGAGGCCGCGGTAAAAATCATTGACGGGGGCTTGTCTCTCCGGCGACATTCAGATCTTTCAGGTTCCCACTTTGCTTTATTGGTTTCTATCCAAACATATATTCTTTTTATGTTTATATAGCTTCTGGATTGTTCTCTATTGATCTCACTGCACTAGTTTTTTTAGATCTGGTAGAGTTTTGATGTATATTAGATCTTATAAGTACTAGCTCCCCTTATTTTCCTATCCACTTTAATTGAACTTCTCGCCTGCGAGCTTCGATTTTGGTGAAGTTGGTGTAGCCTTTATGTATGACTGAATAAATATGCGTGCGCCCTTGCGATTGAACCTCATTGCAGTAATACTGAGCCAATAAATATGATTTTCTGACGATGTCATTATTCAACTAATCATTTTTTCTGTTTTAGTATGGTTCTCTTTAAGTGAATGTATTATTGCTGATTAACCAGCTCCAGATTTGTCTCATAATCTATCGCCATTGCTGTATTTCTGTATAACTAGAGGTGTTAATTCAGAATGGGAACCTTAAACCTCTTTGCCTTTTTTCCCTTGTGAGCCATCTATTTCTGCACAGGGTTATTTTTTCTGTTAATTTCTTCGCAACGAAAAGGAAAAACCTAAAATATATTCGGTGATATGTCAACACGTCACATAATTCACTGTTTGGTTCAACCCATAGAAATAATTTTGTTGAGTTGTAGTCATAGACTAATGTACATGATTGTTGATGTTATTACTAATTTAAGGTAACTTGATCTAAGTTGAATGGTTGTCGTAGGGGTAACTGAACTTCGCAAATTGTTTCCATATCGTTCATCGTAAAGATTGTAGCTGATATAAGCATCTGATCTGAATTTTGAAAGCTCGAGATTAGAGAAATACGGGGCAGATCTAGTTAATGCCTAGTAGGGGGAAATGCTCCCAATAAGAAGATTTTAACCTGCCTCCATCAGTGTATAGAATGCCATTTTGCCCTCGCTCATTCTGTCAATAAATATTTGGCGCCACTAAACCATAATTCTGGACCTGCCACGGAGATAGATATTGGTATGGAAGTTAGCAATGACTGGCTTTATATGGGATTGGATGTTATGAATTTTCATTTTCTTTTAACTTGTGTAGTAACCTGTTTCTGTGTGATCCTTAGATTAGAAAAATGATTTGTCGTTATTAACTTGAAATTCAGTGTAGAGCATCACTTTTGTTTCATCTTTGTTATGAATCTTCTGGCTGCCTAGGTATGCTTCGGTAGTCGTTTGTCTTCTACATTTATCATTTGAAGCATTACAAAATAGGCAAACGATTAAGAATATAAGATTAAGCACCGATGCTGGTGTTTACCTACCAAGCTACCCTGGGCGCCTGTTCATATGCAGTTGGATAACTCTTCCATCATATTTGATTAATGAAGTGTATGATGTCATTAAGTAGCCTGCAGAAATATTCGTACCTTATTTGTCACTCTATCTAAAAAGTCGAAAGGCTACCTGCTTTACGGGTCTGAAGAGGGTCATAATTTACGTAGTCTTTTCTTTGTATTTTTACAAGTTGTTTCCATGACTTAAACTGTGACCTTATTTGTCACTCTATCTATGTTTGTTATTTCTCTTATCTTCAAATGTTGTTGTTTTTTTTTTCCCTTTTTTCGTCAATTTGTTTTGTAGATTAGTTTCTTTTCTCTATTCCGTTGCTGTGATTTGTATGCTATTGTATTTGTCTTGTGAAACACTAACATATTGGAATGCACTCTTATATTATAATCGAGTTCCCTCTTTGTTCTTATTCCACGCATTAAGGTGGAATATTAATAGATACCATATTTCAAATGCTCGTAGGTTGCCTTTTAAACAAATGAATTTAATGTGTCATTGTCTTGAACGCTTGGCCCTGGACTGACTTTAAAGAAATGAACGAGTCATGTCTTGTCTCTGTTATATTGTTACTATTTGACTAATGACAACTAATTGTGCTTTACTTGACGGTTGTTTTCTTCACTTTGCAGTTTGTATAATACAGTTTACTTATCACTTTTTTGCTAAAAGATCAGACAATTAAACTTCTAACGCATTTTAATGCATTTATGGATAGACATATAATTGGCATGCAAAGTAGAACGCGTAAATTTATATAATGCATCACATGTAAACATGATAGTTGTATGTCGGTGACTTGAAGAAAATACGACTTTAGTTAAGATTATAAATTATAAATTACAATTTTTATTCAATTAATCTTCACAATTTAGATGAACGTTAAATATTTAATTCGATTAATATTAGGGATTTAAATGTATCTTTCGGAGCTTTAAAGGTTAAATCTATGCGTTGAAGAAAAAACGTTCAAGGATTTTTGTACGTCAGTCTTCTACCAATGAAATTGTTTTTATTGCTGGTGCCACTGTACTGGGCGTTATGACAATTTCTCTACTGGTTTCCTGTATCGCACTGCTTTCTGATCATTGTCTGTGTCTGTCACCCCTAAGGAACTTCTTTCATAGCTTATGGGGAAATATAACGCCTTCGCCTTCTTCAGTGGGTGACATAGCACGACTGTTATACCTCTGTTTGTAGCACGACTGTTATGCCTCTCTTTGTATTTGTAGTGAATTGGGTGATATGATGTAGCTCTGTGTACCTAAGCTGGAATCATGTGACGAAGCGCTATTTAGTCCTTAATGTCAGCGGTCAGCAGCTAAATTGTCAAGGCATGTCTGTCGTCTTTATTTTGTTTCGTCAGGTTGCAATAATTTGCTTTTTTGACTGACTGTTTATTGTTCCCCTTTTCCTGCTTCCAAATTCCAATTCAACCGTTATTCAATTATTTTGCCCTCATTGGAGTTGGTCATGATCGATTATTGCCCTTCCGGCCTTCCCTAAAGTAACTCTCCTTTTGTGTATATTAGGATTGAAATTGGCTTGTAAACTTGTTGGGTTATTATCTACTTTAAAAAAAAGATCAAATCACCCTTTTGCTTAGACGCTATGATAGCCATAGTATATGAGAGTAGCTATCTTTCTCCCTAAAGTTGTAGCTTTGATAAGAGCAAGGTTAAAGGATATCGTGCTGACCCAGCTGTGCCACATGTAAGGGGCAGTGATCCCTTCATAGTTTTTGGTCATTATTTATCAAAATCATTAATTACCGCCACTGCTCTCTATCATTGATCCACATTCTTCTTATTAGTTCATCCCAGTATAAACTTCCAACTACTTAAAAATGTTAAATATAATAAAAAAGAAACTTAAGCACTTCTACTAATCTAAAAGTAATAACATATTAGTTAATTTTAAATGCTTCAATTATAACAGAAATAAACTTGAGCTTAAAAAATTTTAAAGTGTCTTTTGGAAAAAGAAAAATAGTTTTAATCTAATGACGAACAAATAACATAAAAGAACAAAATAGAAAAGAAAAGGCATGATAAATCTAAAGATTAAATTTTAAATTAAATATTTATGTATAATGTAAAAGGACTTTTTGTCCCATACCAAAAAAAATACAAACAATGTGTAAAGAAAAAAAATAATAACACAAAATCATTTTTTGGGATAATATATTTAAAAGTGTCTAATTTTTAAGATTTTTTAATTCAGTTTAAATTTTAATGTTTTAATTAAGTTATCAAAATTTGAAAACTTTAATAACTCAATTAAAAGGTTATTTATGATAAGGTGATTTGTAATAATATGGTATGTTTAAATTGTTAAAGTTTTAAAAGGTTGGTTGGTTAATTAAAATTTTAAACATTTTAGAATTAGTTTTTTTTAATGAGAAAGGAAATTTAAAGAAGAAATTAAATATAAAAAACTAGCATTTTAAAATCCGTGATTAATTCGTAGTTTGAAGGGGGTTAGCGTTACGTCTTACGTGAAACAAAAAGTATACTTCTTATTTTATATTACTCCCTTGTCGGCAGTTTTAGACGGGTCACACGCGACAAGTGACAAGCCCCAATTAATGGAAGGGAAAGATGGTGCGCTTGTGTGCGTGAAAATCCGAAATACCTTCTCGGCAATCTTCACCTTTTAGCTATTGAAAGTTTTAACAGAATACAAGATTCATTCCCATTATATGATATCTCGAGGGCGAGGAAGGTTTGGCAAATTGAAAAACTTCACTGGGTTGTATATGAAGGTTGTAACAAGTAGAAAAAATATATATAGTCACTGCAAATCCTTCTTGAATGGGCCTGTGCTCACAGTTGTATTGGGCAAATACTGTAGACCACAGGAAAGTTTGTATCCGAGTCTACCTTTATATGTTTTGCTAGCAAAAACTAAAACCTAATTTCACCAAAAGCCTAGTGATAGTTACTATACCAAAAAATGTCTAATCGTATCTGACGCTTCAAGGGATGTGACAGCAATTAGTACTAAGTAGGCGCAGCAAAGGGCTGCCAACTTTTCAAAATTCAATTACACAATTTCAACAAATTCTTGGGGGAGCGGCCCAAACCAAACGGTCAATTTAAACTCTCATTTTTCTTACAAAACTCAATGTTCGTTAGTTAAATATTTGACTGGAAGAGTTTTTGTTTTTTGAATACCCAACAAAGTACATGAAATACGAAAGAGAATATTTAAGGGTTCCCGTGGCTGCAATGATGGGTGGGTTTTAAATTAGGGGACATCTGACACAACCCCTCCCCTCCGGCGCCCTTAAAACCTGGATCTTACCACTCTCTTCCGCTTAATTCCAAAACTTAACCCAACACGGTGGAAAATGCGATTGTTCGCCATTAAGTCAAGTTTAGTTTTTACTTTATTATTATTTTGTCTACATAATATGCACATGATCATTCAGTAAAGGAGCATAGATTCACTTATAATTTGAATTTTGATGGCTTGGGATTTGAGACTTCCAACCTCTTCTTCCATTGAGTTACTAATCTCTGTGATTAAGATTTAATGTTTGAGCAAATATCAAGACAAACGAAATAGATGTTTAATAGTTAACAAAAAGTAAAGATTTGAATACAGTAGGAAGAGAGGAGCGTTGATGGTAAGTAAAGACAGACGATAGAAATGGGAATTGGATCCACCGCCCCCAATCCACAGTGGGACAGAGGCTAAAGTGACAGGACCAAAATATGAAGCTATTCAAAAATTGTCCTTCACTCTCAAGACTCCGCTCCTTTCCTTTGCATGGCCCATGCCCATGCCCATTGTAGGAGCCGGCGGTTAAGTAATATTCATATATCTATATGCAACCATCCACATCATATCAGTGCCTATCCCAATTGAATTGGATCCACAGTGGGACAGAGGCTAAAGTGACAAGACCTCTGAACCAAAAAATGAAGCCATTCAAAAATTCCCCTTCACTCTCAAGACTCCGCTCCTTTCTTTTGCCTGGCCCATGCCCATTGTAGGAGCTGGTAGTGGTAGTTAAGTAATATTCATGTATCTATTTGGCCATTTGCAACTATCCGATTCCACATCATATTAATGCCTATCCCAATTTTTCTTTTTTGTTGTAAAGTTAGTTTAAAATTTGAAAAATGGAAATTGAACAAATTAAAAATGGTACGGACATTTTCTAAATGTGGTTGAATTTAATTAGATAAGGGCAAACATTGGGCTAGCTTATACCTTTTTTAAAATAATTTTTTAAGATTAAAAAATATTTTTTAATTAAGTGTTTGTTTGGTTCAATTTTTGAAGAGTGAACAAGTACTTTTTTTACCGCAAAACTTTTTCTAAGAAAAATGACTATTTAGCTGTAAAAATAGAAAAATACTTTTTTAGTTGATATAACTTTTTTGACAGTCAAAATACAGCTTTTTAAGAAGCTCAAATTTCAAAATTCTAAAAAAGTAATTTTTCAAGTAAAATTTTCATATCATTTAATGAGCCTATTTTTTAGTTCCTTTTATCCTTATGTTTTACACATAATTCTTATAATACCCACAAACTCATCTTCGCGTTTATTTTAGGATCTATATAATATTATTTGGCTTTTTTATATGTTTTAATATTTATTTTTGATATTAGTTTTACTTATGTTATAATCCATATAAAAGATTTGATTAAATATATTTTTATTTATATTTCATATGGTTTAAAATTATATAATAATTAATATATTATGCTTTACATATTGTTTAATATACTTTAAATAATATTTATATGCATAAATAATTTTATTACAAAATAAAATATAGTT
>JANVCQ010000195.1:43426-55040 GCA_025531925.1 Erythroxylum plowmanianum | reverse complement strand
CATTTTTCCTTCAATACAAGATTCACAGGTGGGTAATGGATCACTATCCAAGCCCATAAGGATCCCATCCTTTACTAGCCTGTCAAGTCTTTTCAGAAAGGGGAAAATTTTAGTCTAATGCAATGTTCACGAAATGATTTGGAACGTAAGGAAATGGAGTCTATTCCTTATATGTCAATAATTGGGAGCTTAATGTATGCTCAAACTTGCATTCAGCCAGATACTATCAAAATGTTAGGTCGATATCAAAGCAATCCTAGAATGGATCATTAGAAAGCTGCAAAGAAAGTTCTTAGATATTTACAAGATACAAAGGATTATATGCTCACATATAGAAAATCAACCCATCTCTAAGTGATAGGTTACTCAGATTCAGACTATATCGGTTGTGTAAACTCATGAAAATCTACATTCAGTTATATGTTCCTATTAACTGGAGCAGCAGTTTCATGAAAAAGTGAAAGCAGTCCGTCATTACTACTTCTATAATGGAGGTTGAATTTGTGGCGTATTTTGAGGCTACGGTTCATGGATTGTGATTGCGAAACTTTATCTTAGGTCTTGGCATTGTCGACAATATTAATAGACCGTTAAGAATTTATTATGATAAGTCCGCAGCTGTTTTCTTCTCTAAGAATGACAAATATTCAAAGAATGCCAAAAACATATATTTGAAATATTTATCTGTGAAAGAAGAAATGCAAAAATATAAAGTATCAATTGAGCATATTGGTACTGATCTAACAGATCCGTAAACTAAAGACTTACTGGTCAAAATATTTATTGTTAGATTATTTAATGATCCATGTGACTTATAGATTTGAATCTCACAAAAAGAACACAAGATAATAGTTATTAGGTGTTAAATACAGAATCTCAAATAGGTCAAAATCCTTTCCTTCTCTCTTTTAAAATAAACCAATATGATAGTTGGTGAAAGGATATATAAATTTTAGTAACTTATCAAAAGGGTTATCTGTACCGTTTGGAGAAAGAAATGAGGAAAAAAAATCTCCTTAAAAAAACGATTATGGATACAAGGAGGACAAAATAAATCGATTCATTAATTGTCTTATATCCTCTTCTTCTCTCTTCTATCTTCTGTTCTTTGTTTTTATTGGCAACAAATGTGCTTCGGCTGCCTCCATTGAAAAGCCTCCGGGAGCTGCAAATTGTAGTTGTGTAATGTAGGTGTATTGATATTGCGTGAAAAATTGAATCAGGCATTTGAGAAGCGCAATACGAAAAACCCAATAGTGGGTGGCACTGACGTATAACCGGTATCCGGTTAGTGCTCTGGCCTACAGATCATAACTGGTTACAGGGAGAACCGGTCACCAGTTTGTAGTTGAGAATTTTAGTCACCCGCCTGTAAGCCAAACAAACCCCTTCAGCTCCTTTCTTTCGCGCTCGAACGTGGAAACCCTGATTTCGATTTGTCCCAATTTTCAATTTAACAAAACCCTAACTGCTCAATTCAGAGGTATTCAGAATCGAAACCAGACGTGCAGTAACGCTAACTGATCACTTCATGTGGTCTAAATTCGAGCTACTGACTATATAACCTCCGTCAGACCAAAACCCTAATTTTATTTTGAGATACGAAAAATGGACGCCAAGGACATTCTGGGATTGCCCAAAACCCAATTACCAATAGCGCAAGAAAAGAAATCTCAGCCCAAAAAAGATTCCCAGAGAAAACCGGATGGCATTTCGCGGGAGGCATGTTAACGAGCACTAATTTTGCTCCTATTTTGTTCTTTTTAACTGTCATCTTTCAATTAAGTGACCAGAAACGGTTTGTTTGTGAAATTGTAGGTTTATGCTCTTACAGGAGGGCTGGCACCTCTTATGCCATCGATTGATTCGTCTCAATTGAAACGACGCCCCCCATCTGATGAGAAGGTCTTTTAATTTTATTTTTTTTCTGTTTTGCTAGGGTTTTGATATCGGTTCTATCGTTTGTTCGCCATTTGAGAATTGGTTGTTTAGGTTAGGGTTTGATTGTGTTAAATGGGTTTGATTAGGGAGGGAACTGAAAGAATGCATTGCTGAGAGAGCTGTCATTTTAGTGCAATTCTCTAATTTGTTTCCCATCTGTGTTTCTTTTCGACTTGGTCTTATATAAATTGATAAAATGTGAAACCTTTGGATGTTGTCGTTATTGATTTCAGTAGTAGTTGGATTTATGAAATAGGATCTGTTTTCTTTTTAACAAATTCGGAACCATGAATTCAGATCACTTGGCAGTGGCTTCCTTTTACCAGTTCAGCAAGAAAGGATAATTTGCAGCTTTACCATTGGGTAAGTTTTCTGCCACCTGAGTGTCATCTCCTCATGGATTGGCTTCATTTATTATGGTAGGCATTTGAAAGAGCTCTTGGATTGTTGTATGATTTCCAGGTCAGAGTTGTCAATGGTCTTCCGCCAACTGGTGATTATTCGTTCGCCAAATATAACAAGGTGCGCACAAGTTTTATTATGGATTGCTCAAGTAATTATGTCTGCCTGCAGTTAATCTTTGTCTTTTCTTCTTTTAACTATGGGAGTTTAATCTTCTTGTTTATCTGGCATTACTCAGTCTGTCGATATCACGAGATATACAGAGGAAGAGTATGAGAAGTACTTAAATGATCCTGTAGGTGCCAAATCATTCCTCTGGCCTCTTTTGTTGATTTTTGCATGTTAAAAGTTTTAATTCAATCATAAATTGAGAGTTAAAGTCCTGTTCAGGAGACTTACTGGACTAATTTCCATTATTTTATTTTATCCTCATTAGATGTGGACCAAGGAAGAGACAGATCAATTATTTGACTTGTGTGAACGCTTTGATCTTCGTTTCGTCGTGGTAGCTGACAGGTTTCCCTCATCTAAAACAGTAGAGGAACTGAAAGATAGATATTACAATGGTATTTAGCTGTTTTTACTGCTTACTGTCAAGAAAAATCTCTAGTTATTGTTTTATGACTTGAAAATAAAACTGTTAATTTGTTTTAAAGTTGATATTAATGTTTATCCTGATTATGGCATTGTTTTGTTCAGTATGTCGAGCTATATTGATTTCAAGAGCTCCATCTCCTGCAGATGTGTCCGGACATCCTCTTGTGAAGGTGACCTAACATTGTATATGACGTTTATGTGATTGTTGCTCTTTTATGTTGGGAACATTGGGAAACAATGCTAATATTTCCTTATACCTGTAAATCATTTTTCTTTCAAATGAAACTTATGTATTTGGCTTAGTATGTTTTCTTTAGTTTGTATTTTGATATTCCATTCTTTCTGAAGGAACCATACAATATTACACAAGAAAAAGAGCGTAAACGTGCATTATCTTTGGTCCTGTCCCAGACAAAGCAGCAGGAACGAAAAGATGCTGAGGTTTGCACCTTATGTTGACAGTTATTGGTGGTTAATGTTTCTGGGAAGCTTTTCCTTTGATACTTGCTTATTATCAGATGTTGCTTATTTCTTCATCTTTTATTTCTTGTCTAAGGTTCTTGCTGAAGCAAAGAGAATAGCTGAGTCACGCATGGCTGCACGGGTAAAGTGTTAGTTTAAATATGCTGTTTTGTCTATTTTATGAACTATGGGATGCTGACTATATACCAATAGCTCTGGAAGAAGTGAGATGAAGGGAAGATATGCCTTCAACTGGCTTCATGATTCCGGATGCTAGAACACCATTTTTGTGTTTTGTGCAGGTTAGTGGCATTTCCATTAAATTGATTTTGCTGTTCTTTCAGGGTGCCGAAGAACCCTCATTGCCTATGGCATCTAATGTCGGTCCAGAAAGTGGTGATATGGCTGTTAATCCTGAAGATGTTTCAACTTTGTCCAATGCCCAAGTTCCCTCTGCTGCAGCGCCTTCATCATTTGTAGTTGCGGATAATAGCTCTATTTTAACTTCTCTTCGTATGGTATGTTAATCATTTTGTTCTCTCTCTCTCTCTCACACACACACACACACGTGTTTGTGCGCATGCCCACGGACAAGGGTTGACTGAGACAAATGAGTATTTTTTTTCTGTCCATTGAAGAAATGCTCAATTTGTCCTTATCCTTTTCCTGTTACCTGCTACACTATTAGTAACTGCTAGGACTTTTGGTCAGCAATTTGTTGCTACACTGATTTTGGGTACAAGCACAGTGAATCTGATTGAATTGCATTTCAGCTTCGGGTATACCTGAGAACATATGCACTTGAACAAATGGTACAAGCTGCAAGCTCATCTGCAGGACTACGGACAATCAAGCGGGTTGAACAAACATTACAAGATCTTGGGGTCTGTCTACAACACTTTTGGTTCCTTTCTGTACTAAATGATTTTGCATTCGAAGATTTATGTTTTTGCTGCCATTGTTTTACTTTAGCAGCATACTTAATGTCCTTTTCTTTCTGTGGCTATGTGTTCTGTGAAGATGCAAGGTCTTTTTAGGTTTATGTTGCTCCACTTGTGAAGTTCTGTATTGTCTCCCTTGTTCTTTGTTTTATTTTTTGGATGGGGATGTTAGGTGGTTGTTTAGAAAGAGATGTGGGTTTTCTTTTCTTTAATTTTTATTTTCTCTGTATGAGAAAGGATTCTGGATATTCTTGATGTTCTTACCGGTGCAAATTCTCCATATTTTCCATATGCCTAGCTTCTTTTGCAAATTTTTCTTATGAAGATGAAGGGCTTGATATTTCAGAGCATTCCCAATGATGAACGCAGTTGAATTCTTTGTTTCATGTATACTTGAGGTTATCATTTTTGTAACATACGATGATGTGGCGACTTCTCTTCTGCAGATTAATTTAAAACCAAGGGTGCCAACCAAGGCTGTCTGTGCTGAGCACCTTGAGTTAAGGAAAGAGATTCTGACCCTGCTGAACCTTCAAAAACAGGTAATGCATTCCTAAGTCCACTTTGTGGAAAAAAACTCCGGTTTTTTTATTTTGCTATCTTCACTTTTCACTTTATCTTCCCCTTTTTTTGACTGAATTATAGTCACATGATTTGACAAATGGTTTTTGGTTAGATTACAGAAGTGTATCTGATAATTATGATTGTCAATAATGAAAGAATGATATCTTGCTTGGTAAATATGCCACTAACAAGGAGCTGCACTTCTAGACATGGTTTCCCATAGTTGAGAGTCTTGTATTTGAGGCATTGGTCTTTTTCTTCGTCTGGCATTAGTTCTGAACCAACTGGCTCATCTAATACCTTTGTTCATTTCTAATTTTCGTTGCCATCATAGCTTATATGCTAGTGATGGTTACTTAAGGATACATTTTGCATTCTGAGATTGAAGGCGTTGCTACCGTTTAAATGTATTGCGATTATTCTCGTCGAATTTTTACTGCCGAATGAAGGCATGATGTTGGTCACCTTTCTTCCATCATAAAGGCTAAGGTGTACGCATCTAAGGGGAATATTGTAAGGAATACAGTTGTAGGTAGGAATTAACGATAATGTTTATTCAAACGACACAAAAGTAAAAGAGATCTTGGTTTAATACTTAAAAGTTCATTCATGTCCTTTGATGTTTGGATTCTTTGTTTGATTTTCAGTTGCAATACAAAGAAGCAGAAGGTTCATCTTTCCGTGAAGGCTCATATGGTGAAATGCCAGCCACGCCTAAGGTCGGTGTACATCTGTCTCTGCAACATATTTCATAATTGAGCGAATTTTGATTAAGGAACTTCATGATGCATTCATTATATCTTGACTTTGCTACTATAACTTGTAACAGGGTTCACATCGTGATCAGGATCGTATATTTGTTCCAGATTCCATGAGTTTTGGAGGTAATGTACATCTATAATGTGTACATTTGCTCTTTACCTTGCCTTTGTTTTTATCAATTGTGGTAATTTTATGGACTTAACAATGTTCTATTGATTGAGAAAATAGGGGAAAGGGTCGTCCGCCGGGAACAGAAACGCAAGGTAAATATCACTTTTTTATGTCCTCAGTTCTCTCGGACTCTTTAACCTTTTGGAGTCTAATTGTCTTAACCTCTGACATTCAAGGGACCTGGAAGGGTGTCGGAGGGTCCATCATCACCAGCTCATAAAAGACCCAGAAAAATGAAGGCTTCAGATCTATGATTTTAGAGGTGAGGAAGCAAAAAATCAAATGAATAAAGAAGCCTTAAGGGTAGTTATCTGAATTGTTTGTGTTGTTCATCTCTTCACGATTTTTTCAGGATCAATGCTTCCAATGATGGGAGCCGTTATGTGCTCAGAGGCAGAATTGTTAACTTTTTTGAAAAGATAACAGAAGGCAGGGATGTAGTTCCTAGTATTTACGCTACAAATTTAGGAGTAATTAGTAGAGCTGTCATTAGCAGATAATTAGGGGAAGGTATTATAATTCTTTCAGATGGAGAAGTATGTCCAATGTGGATGAATGTCACAATGGGTTCTGGAGTCCACCTATCTATGAAGAGAGCCTGACTCTGACTTTGTACAAAACTAGAACGTTGCTTATATGAATAGTTATTTAACGTCTTGCTTGATGAAAGCTCAATTAGCTCTTTGTCAATGCACTGTCTGATAACAAAAATATAATGTCTCCTGAAAATTTTGTGCCTTTCCAGTAACGATGCATGACGTTCAAGATTTAGCAATCAGAAGTGTGGTTGTTTAGGCCAAGCAAGCTGTTCTCACTATTGGGTTGCGCTTGTGGCTTCCGCTTAAATGAGGGAACTTGTGTGCTAGGAGTTGATTTAGGCGGTAGAATTTTCATTTTGACTATTTTTCTGTCTTTGACCTCCTGACATGTAATACTTAATCTTTAACAACTGTTAGTTCACATTGGATCACTATTATAGCTGCCGGATGTGAAGAATGCCCCACTTATCCCTCCTATAACATAGGTCAAATGGTTGTGTAAGAAGTAAGAACACCACATAGAGATTAGAGAAACAGCAACGTAAGTCAAAAGAGCTGTGGAGCTTGGACCACACGACCTTTCAAGTTTGCAAACTAGAGTTGGAGTGGTGGTAAACTGGTAATACTATCATTATCTATACGATTAAGTCACGCGTCGACGACTGACCATGACCTCCAATTCTCTTAACTCTTTTGTGGCTGAAAAATGTTAAAATACTCCGACCATGTGTTTTCTTGTATGTGATCCCGCTCCTCGAACTATGCAAAACCTTCTTCTATGCCGGGCTTCTCCTTCTCCATGCTTGCTTCGAGCTTACCATTCCAATCATCCCCCGAAACGCTTCGTCTCCAAACCGTTTTGCAGTTTGAGAAATAAGAGCTCAGCAAGCTTTAGAACTAGTTGGCCCTCAATTTCTCTCTCGCTTTTTGGTGTAGGGTTTGTTTTGGGTCCCCTACTCGACGGCATTCATTCACGGGTCAACCTTCAAGTATACCAGAATGGGTTCATCAACATTGGTCCTCTTCAGACTAACGTCTGGGTAAAACGGAATTGCATTTGGTTCTTGTATTACTATATTTTTCAACTTTAGATTTTATGTTAGGTATGCTGCCTGGATTTTGGGTAGGTACCTCCAATGCTTGGATTGTTTTATTGCACTGTCGGGTTGCTTCAACTCTTCTTGGATGAACGAGTATCTTCACAAGTGCATGAGGGAAGTCCACAGAAAGTAGCTGCTTCACTGATGTATGTATCCAGTCTTGGTTTCTTGTAACAATTGAACTCTAGTATGTACTCACCAAGCAAAACAAAGAATATCAATTAGCTATGAGAAACTTGAGGATGAACAGCAACGGAAATTAGAATTATGCTTCATGCCATGCATCTTATAACTCTTAGCTTTGTTGTTCAAAGACAGAGCATTAGTGCTACTACTGGAATTGAGCGCAGAATTGTATAGAGCTGGAATAGCGGCCAACATTGAAGCCTACATATTGTTTGCTGGAGCAGAATTCATTTGGTTTACACTAGACAGAACATGGCTCGGGTTTGCTCTAGCTTCTATTATTGGCATAGCTTGTCCTCTGGCCGAAATCCCCATAATGAAGTAAATATTGCCAACTCTAAAAAAAAATGTTAAACATGAAAAGACATTAAATGGACTAACTTGTCTGCCCATATCCAGGTGGTTTCACCTATGGTATTACCCACACGCGAACATTGAGATCCTTGGTCAGGTAATCCATTACGATACTGTTGATACCAATTGGAAACACCTCACTGTTGGCTGTTTTCAGAAAATAAGATCCTTTGTGGTGGTATGCAGGGACTTGTGACTTGGACAGTCACTTGCTACTTTGCTTACACGCCATTCCTTATCAGTTTATCAAGGTGCTTGAGATCAATAATAACCGCTGCAGACAAATCCACCTAAAGAAGTCACCCTGCCAGTAAGATCCAGGATCAGGTGGACATGACTTCCTAATATTTCTTAAGGTTTTTTAAGTTTCATATATATGCTGATTTGGCAACAGGAGGGGTTTACTCATCCCACAACAAATTAATCATGTTAGTCTTGATCTTTCATTTACTTATGGTGCAAAAACACCAGAGTTTGTGTACATTTGGGACGAGAGAAGCTGTATGCCTTGAATGAAAGATCAACATGTGCAAGAATGCTCTTATTTTCTTTCAATACCACGATGCAATTCTCTTATTTCTACGAGGCGATAGTAACAACAACAAACACCATTCCTGGTTTCTAAGCTATAATATATGATACAAGCTTTTTACGCGTGTCTATTGATGAGTAGCGACTGATTCGAAAGTTCTGCGGCATGGCTTGAACTAGCCCACAAAAATAACATCGTTTATATCTGCAAACTTCTCTTTGATTGCTGCTTTGATTCCTGATCCAATCGACTCAGGTCCCGTATACTTTACACGGCATTCTCCACCCTCAACGGACACCACATCCACGCTTCCACCAAAGTTCTTTATAGCCGGTCTCAATATATCAAGATGACCATTCACAGCCTGCAGTTGCACGTCGTCCACAACAATTGTTAACATAACAAAACAAAATTGTTAAAGTTTTAGTCATAATCAACTTTCCATGTTCGAGGATTTACCTCTACAGAAGTCTCCTTCACTTCCTCATCATAGACTTGGCGAATATCTGTAACGGCGTCCCCAAACTTCTCTTTGAGCACTCTTTCGATCCCCATTTTCATGGTGGTCGTTGAACTCGGACAATTCCCACATGCTCCTGTTCTTCAAACTCAACATCTTACTAAAGTCAACTTCACACAATTTACTAAGGCAATCATTTCAACAGATCCCACTCAAGAAAAGCACCTTGTAGTTTGAGAGAGATGATTCCGTCATCGACGGAGACAACGTCGACGTTACCACCGTCAGCAATTAAATAAGGACGAACGTCCTCCAGAACCAGGTCCACGTTTTGTACGGTGAGCTCGAGCTTGTGGGCGGAGTATAGGCCCAGCGATGAGGAACCAGTTGGTGAGCTCGCGCTCGAAGCTTTTATGACATTTCTATGCAAGACCTTTTCTTTTGGAAAGAGGTTGCGCTGTTTTAGAGCTAGGGATGATCGGTGATGGCAAGGAAAGAATTCGATTTTCCGAAAAATCGGTCGGACTGCCATCGAAGCTAGAGACGCCATCGTTGACGAGAATGTTGAGAGATGGGAGAAGAGTAGAATAAGTAACCTGTTTAACGGGGGAAGACTACTTTTGGTAAATTTTTAAAGTTCACGGGCTTTTGACGCAAAAAAAGAAATAAAAAAGCAGAAGAAAAAGAGATCGTGCTGACCGACAACAATTGGCCAAGTTGTCTGTACTATGTCTCACCCAATCAGAACCGGAATGAGATATTGTGTACTAGTTTCTGACAGAGAATCTCATCCACCCACCGATCTCATCTTAATAGAATCCCACAAGGAATCAAAGGATTATATAATAATATTTAAAATTTACTTTTTACCAAATTCAAACTCCCAAGTCCCATCAACAAATGAAAAGAAAGCTTTATCTTTTGTCTTCAGTTTTCTAATTTCTGGCATTGTACCATAACTCGGTTTCTAAGAACTTCTGTGCATCAAATTCGATATCTTCAAACAAAACAAAATGCCATTTCCGTGTCCATGTCCATGTCCATCTCCGATTCCACATCTTTGGTGCATAATAAGCAAAATAGAAACTTTTGATAACGTGATTCTGCCAACTTTATCGGCAATAAAATTGAATTTCATAGGCTTAAATCTGGCTTTATTACCAGCCCACGATAGAAAGACCAATAGGTACCAGAAATTAAAATGCCAAGGACAAATCAAAAATCATCCAACCCCTACAAAGTACATAACCAAACCACCCTATTTTGACCAGGCAAAAAAAGGGAAATGAAAACAAAGAACAATAAGATACATGTTAGGAATTAAACATGAAAATGAGAATTTTCTTAAAAATTTAATCACTTTCAAATTTATTATCTAAAATTTTAAATATTTTATGTAATTATAGTTTATGAATTTAGATTTTATTTGATATAAAATGAAAAAGAAAAAATTAAATTAAGCCTTTCTTAATAGAAAAACTATATATTAAAAGAATGTAAATCGAAGGATGAAGTGTTAGATAAGTACTCTAAAGACAATAGCCTTTAGCACTTATTGTATAAATCTTTATGATTAATAAAAAGACATTTTCGTTAATTTCATGTTCATGTTCTTTATGAATTAATAATGATCTTAAATCAAATTAATAAAGTACTTGATACATTACATAGAATGAAGGAAATCATGATAATGAGATGAGAAATTATTAATCCGGACAAACTAGCACATGTTATACTCCTTGATTGGATCAAGCAGTAGATCTCATAAGCTGTAAGCATAAGTTGTTGAGAGTTAACATATAGATGCTTACTAAAAGTAGTAAGTACATTGGCTGACTTGCCATAAGACAATCATATCAATAATCTATTCTAGTGTTAATGATAGTCTCATCATAGCAATAGTGCAAATATCCTTCGACTTGATGTATTCAAAGTTATCTTGGATAATGATCTTGTATTTTGACTTCATTCCTTGTTGTCTCTCAGAGATTACTCATAGGGTTGTAATTAGATACAGTTTGAGGTATTCGAAGGTAATTGAGTAGTCAATAAAGGATTCACCAGTCCTGATAGAAGGAGATGATACACAAAGTGTTGGGCCCCGATTCGCATAAAACAGGTTTTCGTAATTTTTGAGATTTAAATTGATTAAATTCTTTTTGATCGAATTATTTGGGATTTTAGTGCTTAGGTGATGATATAAATTGAAAGGACTTAGCTTAAATTAGAATTTTAATAAGTTAATAGAATTTAAAGGAATAAGTTGGTGTAAGGACATTTTAGGAAGGTTATATAGGTTTTTAAGACTTAAGGCAAAGAAGGAAGGGTCTTTTAGTCCTTGTAAAAACCAATTAAAATAAAAAGGAAGGAGTTTCAAAGGGTGCTTGCGTGAATAGAGTGAAAGCCATGAAATTTTATAAGGAAATGAAGGCCTTAAGTGAAACTACGTAGTTTTGATGAAGGGTTAGGTTATAAGTTAAAAATCAAGTTCTTTAGGCTTTTAAGTTTGAAAGCCACGAAACTTGCAAAATAAAAGAGGGACTTTCGAAACCATAGAGAAAGGAGAAGAGGAGACTTTCGGTTGAAGAAGAAGAAGAAGAAGA
>JANVCQ010000195.1:15163-30440 GCA_025531925.1 Erythroxylum plowmanianum | reverse complement strand
ATTGTGGTTGCTGCCATTTGAGATAAATTTCTGGGTTTATATGGATTGGTTTGGATTTGGGAGTTGAAGAATGTGGAGATTGAAGTTTTGTGCAGGTGCTGGAAAAATTGTGTGGAAGATTGAAGAATTTGGTTAGTGAAAATTTAGGGGTGATGCTGTCAAAATTTACATTATGGGTAGAAACTTTGACTGAGATTTTGATCCTCTTAGAGTTTGATTTGGATTGGAAGATCTTCTTAAAGATTGTAGTTCATGTTTAGAGCTTTCCATTGATATATAGTATGTCACTTTTGGACTTAGGATTAAGAAGTTATAAGGTTTGAAAGAATACAGTGACTGTTGAAAAGGGTATTATCCAGGCAGTATCTTTGGAAGGATTTTTCACCTCCTTAAAGATTAAATTGATTTTTGCATCCTTCATGAAAGATGTAGATTGTCTTTTATTCTTTCCATTGATGTAAAATGTGACATTTTTAGGCTATTGTGTTGAAAGATATGATTTTCCGAAATTCTATCAATGTGTAGAATAATTTTTATTTTGGGCAGCAACTTTGAAGTAGCTTTTGACTCCCTTAGAGGACAAATTAGTTTTTGAATCCTTCATGGAAGTTATAGAGTTTCCTTTTATCTTTTTATTGATACTAAATTTGAAAATTTTGGATTTCGATGTAAAAAGTTATAATTTTTAGAAGTTGGATAGTCAAAGAAAAAAAAATAAAAAAAAATATTCGGAACTCGCAGGCGCCCTCACGAGAGCGAGGCCCTCTCCCTGAGAGAGATCGCGATCGCGACTGCTCGCGCGCGAGGGTACGACGTCGTTTGCAATAAAATTTTTTTTAATTTTCTGCTTTTTCGTATTTTCCAAATTCAACCCCCTCTCACTCTTTTGCTTGTAACTTTTTCGTTTGACCTCCGATTTACTTGATTTTTGAAGCATTAGTTTTCTAAGAAAATTTTCTACCCTTTCATGCAAAATTTAGAGATTTCGGGTTTAAGTTGAAATTTACGAATTAAATCAAAGTAAGACAATTGGATGAAAATTTTGAACATGCTTCCGTACTTTGGTGATTTCTCGATCTAGAGAGATCCGATTGAGTTGACTTTAGGTTCTAAATAATCGAGAGGCATGAAATTTTATTTTAGCTTAGGAATCGGATTTCAATTTGGGCCCTAGGAATTTAAATTTCACGAGAAAAATTATGGTAAAATTTTCAAAATCTGTTCGGGAATAAGTGAAATGGATTCGTGTTTAAGGTTTGACGTGGTGGGGAATTCCTCCCTCGTGGGATGCGTGTCTAGATGTCACGTAGGACGTCGGACACATGATCCACTGGGGCGGGGTTCCAACAGTTTATGAAGCTGAGATTTACCTGAGATGAGATCCATCGTGTGTGGAGAAAGAAGGAGAAGAAGAATTGGAAAATCACGCTACTATCCTCGCCATCAGAGCTTCGCCTCTTACCCATTCGAATTGAGAAGCTTCTGTAGTCTTTGAGAAAGGAACAATTAGTTATACCCTAATTGTAAAACGGCAATATCTTTCATCTTTGCTCTTAACGTCGACGTTTTTGTAATAGCCTAACTGCTTCAGTGTATTAAGAGATCCTATTGTATGTAACTGACCTCTTCTATATGTTAATCTCTTAATTTTTTAATTTCTCAAAAAAAAGTTCTTACTCTCTCAATCCAAAGCTTGATGTAGTTCAGTTTAACGAAGATTTGAAAAGGTTCGATCGAAATGAAAGGATCTTTGACATAAATAGACGCATCATGAATTCCATACAAATTACTTCTCAATACAATTTCTTTCAAATTCATTAAAATTTCATATACTGATTCTTGAATACCTAGTATAGTAGAAAATGTGTTATTTATCTACGTTCATCTATGATGTAAAATTGGAATTCTTTGCATTTTTCCTGCATTGGAACATTAATTTAGAAGAGAGTTCATTTTGGTCATGGTACTAAAAGTTTTTTAGCTTCTAGAACCTATTTCTTAGTTCTAAGATCCCTCTTCAAGTCACACACTCTCATAATTCATTTTTGTCTCAGGAGAGTTTCTTCAACCACTCATGTCAAATGAATAACACAATTTTTTTGAGTTGAAGACAAATAGATGAAGATTCGGTGTGACATCTGTAATAAAGAAGAAGCTTCGCTGTTCGGCACCGCAGATGAGGCTGCTCCCAGTGATAGATGCGACCACCGAGTCCACCATGCCAATAAGCTTGCATCCAAGCACCGACTCTTCTCTCTTCACCAACAGACTCCAAAACCCTTCCCTCTCTGCGATGTCTACCAGGTGTTTGTCTATTTGCTTCTTTCTTGTTGGTGTATATTGAAAATTAGTCAGTGGCTCTTTGAACATACTCGAAAACACGATAGGTTTCTTCTTATAGGGGTTAAACTCTTTACTACATCGGCTCTTTATGCGTCTTCTACGGCTACAACGGAAAGTTCAGATCTTGTTCCTGATTCTAAGTCTAAGCAACAACCACAAGGAGCATCAATAAAAGAATTGCCTGTATCTGTTGTTCCAACAAATTGTAACCCACTTCCAATCTGATTTCTTAATGTGAAAAATATAAATATTTTATTTGACAGCCAGTAACAAGGATAAGGAACGAGGGAAGGCTGGAGGGATTCGAGAGAAAGGGCAGTAATTCAATTATTTGGTTAAGTTTAGTTTAAGGTTTAATAATCACGCCGTCAGCTCTGATGTGACTTGATATAAGGGCCTTACTAAAAAAATACAAAAAAATACAGATCAATTTTATCAAAATATAACTAAAAAAGATAATTTCAATTAATATAAACCAAAATCTTGTCGGTACTGTATATTATGTACATGGATCTAAAATATAAAAGTAAATAATCGAATAATTTGATGTGAGTGGTTCAGCACTCTCATCTTATAATTAGAAGTCTTGAATTTGAGTTATGAGAATGAAAAAATCTGTTTGACCAGCACTTTATTCCTTGCGAACAGAGATTAGTCTAAAAGTAAATAACTTAAAGACACCTTTTCACAATTGAAACCCTCTTAAAATATTTCGTAGATTAACAAAAAAATAAATAAATAAAAGCGAATACTTCCAAATCTGATTCGAGGACGAGATTCGGTGTACTCAAATCAGAATAGGGCCTCCTTCAGTCGTTTGACACTCGAAAAAGAGCTGGGCATCATTTCGAACGTCTGCCATTAATGGTCAGTTTTGTTTGCAAAGCTAAAATCAACCTAAAAAAAGTGAACAAGTTGGACAGTGGTGATTTGACAGAGAGCTTAATTATCTTCTAATTTCATTTCTACAGTCCCACTTTCAAAAGAAAAAATCTCCGCCTGTCTCTCTTCTACCACCTAAAACCAGTGTAACATTAAAGCAGTCTCCTATACCCTAAAACCCCACTACAAAACCAATCCCATTTCAGGTTCTATCTGTTCACCACGCTCCCCTAAAGCCCCACTACAAAACCAAACCCATTTCAGGCTCTATCTGTCCACAACCCTCATATCAACTGAAACTACGGTGGTGATGGCCTTGGATACTGACGAGAACGCCCATAACTTTCGGGAAGAAACTCCTCTTTTCAACAGGGGCTCACAGGTCGAAGTGAGATCCGATGAAGATGGGTTCGGTGGCGCTTGGTTTCCTGCCACCATTATTGAATTCACACCACCAAAGTCATCTTCAAAGAAGAGGAGAAAAGGGTTTGTTGTTCAGTACAAGTCTTTGGTCACTGACGACGAGTCTCGTCCTCTGACTGAGAATGTTGACCCCAATCTCATGAGGCCTTCGCCTCCTCAAGAGACTGAGAATGGGGTGCGAGTGTTTGAGGAAAACGATGCGGTTGATGCCTGGTATAGAGATGGGTGGTGGAATGGGATTGTTTGCAAGGTCTTAGAGGCTTCAAGATACAGGCTTTATTTTGATAAACCTCCTGATGTTATCGACTTTGATGGAAAGGACTTGAGGGTTCACTTGGATTGGGTTAATGGCAAATGGGTTCGACCCGAGAAGCAGGTATTTTATGAGCATTTTTGGCTAGTTTCATCTTTTTGCTTTGAATTGGATGGCTGCTTCTTTATTTTAGCTAGATTTTTCTTTTGTGGGTTATGCATGCAGGGTTTATATTATGACTGTTCAAGTTTAAGCTTTTTCTTCTCTTGCCTTTGTCTTTTCTTTTGTTTATTTTGCCCTGCCGTTTTAGTTGTTGTTGTGGCGATCGAATCTTTTTGGTTGAAAGTTTTGCTACTTATGCGATATATCAAAATTATTAGAAAATGATTAACATTCTAAATTTATATTTCTCCAGATAATTGAAGATCTTGATATATTACTTAGCTTTTGGCGTCCGCATGAAGTGATTGAGATTTGAATGTCAGGATGTATATTTTACTGGGGTTTTGCCCTTTTTTGAAATTTTGATGCTAAGATGTAATTTCACTAAGAACATTTGATCCTTAATCTTCAGGGTTCTGCATGTACCTAGTCAAAGAGTTAACTAGCCTTAATCCAAATGTTATATGCGGGGACTATTTCTATGCTTCATAGCTTGGCCTAATCTATGTCAGGGTATTCTTAATCTTAACACGATTGTTGTCCATCATTCGATAGTGTCATCTCTCCTTGGTAGCTTGTCATTGCCCCGCATTTCCTATTTTTTAAATTACTTTAATTACTTTTACCGTATCTTTTCCTTTTCGTCCACATTTTTTATGCAGGCACTATTTACATTGGATTGCATTATTCTTATCAGTTTGTAACTGTATGCAGTTGTTTTATGTTTCATACTTTTTTCTTTATCACAATAAATTTGTCAAAATTGAATACATATGTTTGGTTTTCTTGTGCAACATTAGTAATCTGCTTTTTGATTGGATAATCTTAAAGCAATCGACAGGTTCGATTTTTAGCTCAGGAACAGCTGTGGAAGTGAATCTTGCAAAAGAAAACGCTTGGGATGCCTGGTACCCTGCCCTTATCGTTAAAGAATATGAGAATTGTACTTTCTTGGTCAAATATCCGGATTCGATGAGCAGTGATGAGTCTGGCATGGACAGAGTTATTTTTGATTCTCTACACATTCGACCTGCTCCTCCTCATCATGCTGACCGAAATTATGAACTCTTGGAAAAGGTGGATGTGCAGTTTGGTCATGGTTGGCGCACTGGAACGATAACAAAAGTTCTTACAGGGAGGAGGTACAATGTTTACTTAAGGCAAGGAAATGAGGACACGGAACTTAATCACACAGAGATAAGACCTCATCTTGAATGGGTTGATGGTGAATGGATTAGTAAAACAAAGGTATGGTTTGATTTCATCTTTATTTTCTTCATGATTAAGCTATTGATGTTTGCTAATCTTTCTCTACTTAATTGATAAAAAAATATGGTAAATATTGAAGGATACATGCTTATCCTTGACTGTCAAATTTGGAAAATTTAAGGAATAGCTTTTGGGTGTACTTGATCTGGAAATTTGTTCCCATACATTTATTTGAGTGGAAGCCAAGAAACAATGCAGTCAGTTCTTGATTAGTCTCGTAGCAGTTCTACTTGAAGGTTTTTATTGCAGGAGGCCATGAATATTCCTAATTCGGAAATATTAAGTGTTGATCAGAAAGGTGCTGACCACTTGGGGGTTGTCACACAACTTGAAAGCTTAGGTGGCTCTGACGATGTTAACAAGAATATAACACCTTGTTCTACAATCATGAAGAAGCCAACAGAAAACTCAACAGATTGCTCTGAAAACTTACCTTCTCATGACCTTTCAAACAATGAGATAAAGGCAACTCCTGATGGTGATGGTAAAGTTTCAGGTAAGTCCAAAAGGTTAACAGTTGGCATTGTAGAAGTCCCATTTACGCGATTAAAGAATGTGCCTCTTGAAAGCTCCACTAAACAAGAAGAAGTTCTTGGATTGTCCCCATGGACGGCTGGAAGTAAAAGATCTGAATGTTCAAAGAAGCCTGTGGTTTGTGGACCTTCTCCTGCCAATATTGAGAGCCCTTTAGCTAGAAAGAAAGTTGTGAGTGGAATTTCTCCTCTTCAAATTCTTCACCAATTTTATCCCATTTTCTAATAGAGCTTTGAAATTTTGTAGCGTGCTACACATTTGAACCTCTATTAGGAGATTCATGTAAATAGACATTTGCAGAATCATGTATTGCCATATTATAACATTGCCCATTGATTCACCATTATATACAAGGGTTAACTAGAGCCTTCTGAAGTTATATAAGAGAGGTTTTCTATGATTTAGGTGGGTTTTGTGTGTTATGAGTGAAAATGTGAAACCATAAAAGGCAGGTTAGTTAATGCGTGTTTACCTAATATTAAACTGATTCATGTGGCTCAGGAGTTATACTACATAGTTTTAATTTTGTTGAGAACCTATTGACGGAACATTGTCATGAGTACATCAGCATCTGTCCATATCAGTTCTGTTGTTTACATTGATGGTATTTACTTTGTCTTTGCCAGTTTCTCGCTCTTTTTATTTTAACTACATTTATTCTTTTTTTCTGATAAAAATTTTTTCTTACAGAGAAAACTTACAGAAAGTAATGAACAGGATGGCCAGAAAGCTAACCTTGTAACACGAAAGGGGAGACCTATTAAGTCACCTAACAGAGGCCCACATGAATCAGCAGCAGGTGTTATACATTACACACATCTTGCCGTTGACTGTATCTATTTAAGTTGCCTATGATGGTTTTTGATAAAAGTTGAGATACTTCTATTATCTTCAGCTAAGCTGAGAAATTCAGCTCAACATATTAATGAGGGTGAGAATAAATCAAAAGAAGCAGAAGTTCCCGTTATTATATGTCTAGAAGCTCAGGTAGTGGGGAATTCCAGTTGTCAAACTCCAGGTGAGAAGAGGTTGAAGAGCATAACAAATTATGCCGAATTAGAGAAGATCATGGTAAGGCATTATATTATGGTTGTCCTTAACCTTGCAAAGATGGGATTTTTATGAAAAGTGAATGTTGTGAATCAGAATTTGTGGGATAATGATGTGAATGTTGAGATGCCTAATGTATGGTGTTTGTTGTGCAGCACCGTGAGTTGGCAGTTGGGCAAAGCAGTGGGAAAAGAAAGCGGGGAAGGGCACACAAGTCGGTAGCTGCAAATCTGATAGAAAAAGAGACTGGTACTTAACTATACTCCACAATCTGTGGATCGAATTGTGAACCTATTTAATTGCACACTAGCATGCATTGTATGAGGAATAGGGAAGTGGAGAAGTTGCTAATGAAATTAACTAATTAAGTTGAAATGTGCCCCCAAGTATGATTGGCTCAGGGTCTAGAAATTTGCTTTTGTCATTCCTATAGGCACGGATAAAACTCTAATGGTAGTTAGAAAAGAAAAAGAAGCAAACTCATAAATAGGTATTTGATAAATCTTTTGCAATAACTCAGAAATGGGTTTCTTGGCGGATATATTATTTCCATGCCTCTAGCTAATACATTGGATAAAGTTGGTTTCTTTTGACTCATATTTCTGGCATAACCAATGATATGCATAAACGAGAATCTATTGTGCTAATTTGTTTTTGGCCACGGGTAACAAGTTTCCACCAGTTAGAGAAAATCATTGGCTTCATCATTCAATGTCTTTCCTGCTAAAAGGTACAGTGAAATGTCCATAAAATAATGAGACATTCTTATGTTGGCTGAAGAAATTGTAAGGTTCTTCTTTGTATGATAAAATCATCGGAGGGCATTAACCTTGTGCTTGTGAAGCAAATTACATGAAGACAGATTGCATTCTGATGTACGTATATAACACAAAAATGCCTATGGTTGTGCCATACTAAGCCCTATTTGGAATGTTGTAGTTTCTGCATCCACAGATGGAACAAATGAGGACTGTCAGACAGATTGCCGGATAAAGGAGAATGATTTGGCCATTGCTGTTGTATCAAAGAATGTGGTTGATGATGATCAACCTTTATCAATGTGGTTTGGTGGAATGCATTCTTCAACAAATGTTGGAAACTCGGGTAAGTTGCTTGACATTTTCTTATGTGCTCCTTAAAGTTGTATTCTTATGCAGTGCAAGAGTATACCTGACCCTTGTTTTCTGTTTGGGTAGTATCTTCAGCTAGGTCTGCTAATGGATGGAGTGATACAAGAGATAGACAAGCTGATATTTCAATGGAAGGTTTGGTAAATGATGGTAGAAGCAATAGCATGCCAGAATCAAATCTGTGCTTACCTTTTGTCAAGAAATCAGCAATTTGGAAAGCAATTGAGGCTATGGAAGCGTTTCAAATTATACCACAAAACCCACATTTTGAGCCTTTAGCTGAATGCAAAGAGGAGTACCGTGAAGGAACAGCTATTGGGTATATGGTAACTTTTACCAGTTTGTTTGAGAAGGTATCCTTACTGCAGTTCAATGATCCAAGAAACATTTTCGAGAGTACTTTGGAAAGTCTGTTAGGTTTAGAGAAGCTTGGATTTGACGTCGTAATCCTCAAAGATCGTGTGAGTAAGTTGTTGTCAATTAAAGAAAGTCAGGGTGAGCTGTTGAATGAGTTGACAAATACCGAAAGGCAGATAGTGGAGCGATCAGCAAAGAAGCAAGAATTACTTGAGAGTATGAATGATATAAAAAACAAGATAGCAGAGTTACAGGAAGAACTTGCAGCATCCCAGTCAAAGATGGAAGCCGAGGATATTGAGATTTCCACATTAAGGTCACATGTTGAAGATACAAATCAACGCATAACCAATTTTTGTTATAATTTTAAAAGTGTGGCTGGCGCACCTTGGAAGTCGTCCTGATGCAGTTCTGCTGCATTGCAACATATAGGTGTAGATTGTAGTTTGCTGTGAAAAGTGTGTTCTGGTTCTCTATATAGTTAGCGTACTGGTACTGGACTCGTTTAGTATTGTTATCATGTAAATGCTTTTGAGGGTTAAGGGTATCCTGGGAATCGCAACTTTCAACAAAAGGCTCACCTTAGGTAATTAGAATGTCAAGTTATTACCCATCAGCGGCTAAGGCTTGAGACCAGTTTCAGCTCCTTTTGCAGGTACTGGAGAAGATTGACATTAAGACGATCTCTTTCTGATGCTCTGCTTTTGTTTTAACTAATGTAGTCTTACCATCAGATGTTAAGTTCTGGAGTGCTTGGTTGTAATGACTCTAATTAATGGAATATGTGCATTGTTGACCAAACAAGTGTTAACAAACCTTGAATAACATGGTGTGCTTGTTTCTGTTAGGAACAAGGGAACAAAATGTGAAAGAAATGATGAAAAAGAAAATCTGATGTTTATTAAATGTAGATAAAAACCTAGTTCGAGAAGAGCTAACTCTCTTAACAACAACTGGAATTTAAAAAAACTGATATATTAAAGGAAGCCGTAGTACTGTATTTATAAATAGTTAAAGCCTAAGAAGTAGTTATAACTGAATAGCTAAAATAAAGGATCATGAAGACCACTTTGCTCCCATCTTTCACCATTTGTCACTAACCCCACTCTTATTTGACAGAACAATCCTGCAAACTCAGTAAGAATGAGAATTGATGTTGAGACTCTTTCTTACATAAGGGAGGACTTCCATCAATTCTTCTGTCCTGGAAACGCGACTTGTCCTCAAGGCGGAAATGTGAAATTTGGTCAGAAAACAAATCGTAATTTTCCCACATTGCTTAATCTAATGGGCGATTTTTCCATTCAACGAGTAACTCCAAAGTGGGAGCGCCACCTTTGGAAACCCAGCGATGAGAAAGAACTTTGGCAAGCTCAAGAATAACTTCCCAATTGGCAGTGACAGGTAAATTAGCTGGAGATGACACAGGTACTTGGCCCATTGCTGGTCATAAAAGAGAAACGTAAAATATTGGGTGAACCCTTGAAATGGGAGGAAGTTCCAACTCGTAAGCTATAGATCCGATACGATGTAAAACTTTGTAAGGGCCGAAATACCGAGGAGCAAGTTTCTCGTACCTTCATTTGGCCAAAGATTTCTGTCGGTATGGATGTACTCGTAAGAAAACTGAGTCGCCCTCGTTGAAAGTGAGATCCCTTCGTTTGGTGTCAGCTTGAACCTTCATGCAAGATTGAGCTTTTATCAAGTTATCTTTAAGAATCTTTAACATATCATCCCGTTGCAACAGTTGGGTCTCCAATTCTACATTTGGAGTTTCACATGAGACACACGGATAGAGAGGAGGCGGTGCACATCCATAAACAATCGCAAAAGGAGTGCTGCCCGTTGAAGTATGAAATCCCGTGTTGTAGGAATATTTTGCCCATGAAATAAAATCAGTCCAAGACTTTAGTTGCTCTTGAGCGAAACATCGCAAATAAGTTTCTAAACAACGATTAATTACTTCCATTTGGCCGTCCGTTTGAGGGTGGTAGCTGGTACTCATCTTCAATTGAGTTTTGCAAAGCTTAAAGAGCCCTTGCCAAATGACATTTCTATCAGACACAATTGATCGCGGACTGCCATGTAAACGAACAATCTCTTTACATAAACTTTCAGCAACACTTTTGGCAGTGAATGGATGCTTTAAAAGGATAAAATAGGCATACTTACTGAGTCTATACACCACCATTAGAATGATGTTATAAGGATGGGATAGTGGCAAGCACACTGTAAAATCAAGAGAAACATCCTCCTAAATTCTGTCAGCGATAAGTAGAGGTTGAAGAAGACCAGCTGGGCCAGTGTCTCATATCTATTTTGTCGACATTGTAGACAATTTTGGACATATTGACGTACATCACGTCGAAGGTTTGGCCAGAAAAATAAGTTGACACCTGTTGAAACGTCTTCAAAAATCTCCCATGACTAGCAGTAGGTGTGTTATGAGCCTCAAATATAAGTTTTTTTCGCGAAGTAGCATGTTCAGGAATTACCAAACGATTTTTTTAGTAGAGTTTCTGAACTGCAATTGAAAAATCTGGTTGTGAGGATGGATCAGCAACCCAAGCTTGCATAATTTCGCTGGTAAATGGGTCTTCTTTTAATGCTTGTTGTAGTTCCAACAAATCATAAAAGGAACAGCCAATGTAAACAGCTCTGCATGATGAGGACGTCGAGATAATGCATAGGCCCCTTTGTTTTCCTTACCCGCTTGATAAATGATGGTGAAGTCAAATGGCATTGGTTTTAACAATAATCGTTGTTGCTTCGTGGTTCTGATTCGCTGCTCCAAAAGATACTTGGGAGTGAAATGATTTGTCTTAATGAAGAAATGTCTATCGAGCAAATAATGTTTCCATTTTTACAAAGCTAATACCAAGGCCAATAATTCATGATCATAAGCAGATTTTAACCAATTAGAAAGAGAAAATCCCTTACTTAAATAAGTCACAGGATGCTCATCTTGCAAAAGGATAGCTACCACACCCTCGGATGACGCATTACATTTGACCGTAAAAGGTTGAGAGAAATTTGGAAGGCATAAAACCGAAATTGAAGTCAGTGTTGCTTTAAGGTTGTTGAAGGTATGTTCCGCATCAACTGACCAATGAAAACCCTCCTTTTTTTTTCAGATTGGTAGGAGGTTTTGCGAGCAGCCCATAATGTTTCACAAAACGATGGTAATATCCAAAAAATCCAAAAAATCCTCGCAACTCGACGTTTGATGGTATGGGCCAAGCTTGCACCGTCATGATCTTGTCATCCTCAACTTGTTCGCCTTGGGAGTTGACCACGTGTCCAAGGAAATGAATCCAGGATTGACCAAAGAGACATTTTGATGCTTTTGCATAATAACTATGAATCTGAAGCAGATGTAAAGTTTGTCAAAGATGCTCCCGATGTTGTGTTATGTCCTTGTTGTAAGCTAAGATATCGTCGAAAAATATTAGGATAAACTTACGTAAGAATAGCCTGAAGAGGTCATTCATGGCTCCTTGAAATGTCAATAGCGCGTTGGACAGTCCCAATCAAAAAGCTATTTTTGATCTTAGGAGTCAATTCTGATTGGTCAATAAAAATATATTTCAATATTATTTGTTTTTTATTTTTTCTTAGTTTCGTCAATCTATCATGAACAGTAAAAAGGGGTGAAGTAACCTTTGTGTTGATTTTTGTCTAAATGTAAATCTTCTTCTTCTACATGCAGAAAATGAATAAATAAATCAATCAAATTTCAGGAGATTTCATGAAGTACTTCTTTAGGAGTTAAACTTCCATTTGTCCATATTTCAAGAAGAAGTATTTCTTGCTTTTCATTCCCATTTCCATAAGAATGAACACTATGATTCGCATTTCGAACAAGCATGAATACAGCATCTACGGGGTAGTCTCTGTCTTGAAAGTTATTTGGTGGTTTTACACGATAGCCGCGTTTCCTCTCTATTTATAATTCAATAGAAAAATTTAGTGGTTCCATTAGGCTAGCTATATGCTGTGTATTATCAATAATTTCCACAAAACGCGGTAAGATGATATCTTGAGAAATTACATATCTAGGACCTTTGACACAAATAGACACGTCATGAATCCCATACAAATTACTTCTCAATATAATTTCTTTCAAATTCATTAGAATTTCATGTACTGATTATTGAATACTTGGTATAGTAGAAAATTCGTGTGTTATTTTCTCAGATTTTGCACGTGTGATACATGTTCCTTCTATTTCTCCAAGAAAAGCTATTTGCATCGCGATGCTGATTGTGTCGGCTTGACCTTTCATAAGTGGAGATAGAATAAAGCGTCCATAATAAAGACGTTTACTGTCGGCTCTTGATTCAATATACTTCCACTGTAGTGTCTGAGTAGATATTGTTACTTTCTCTCCGACCACAATAATATTTGATCAAATCATTGAATTATTTCTTTCTCTTGAAATTTCTTCAATTTCTATTTTTACACGTGTCTTTTTTTAGGGGGTCTGTAGCCAATGTGTGGCATAGGGGTTACATCCCGGATGAAATTTAATAGTATATCACTTCTACAAATAACTCTTAATGCCGCATCTCTTCCGAGATCAGGACCTTTTATCATGACTTATGCTTGTTGCATACCTTGATCCACTACTGTCTGAATAACATTTCATGCGGCGGTTTGAGCCGTAAAAGGTGAAGAATCCGGAACTAGTCGGATGGAGTAGAAAATGGATTTAAAATAGGTAAAAAAGATCCCTCCCCAAGCCGTGCTTGCATGTTTCGTTGCACACGACTTTTCCTATGTATAAATTTTACTCACCCCTTCTATACAGAATCTCTAAGAAAGTTAAATAATTGGTTGCTCAATCCTTATTCGTATACTGCATGAACATATACAGAATCTCTAAGAAAGTTAAATAATTGGTTGCTCAATCCTTATTCGTATACTGCATGAACATTTCATAAACATTTCATAATATAAATATAGAAATGAAAGAATGTTTTGTCCTCTCTTCATCATTTAGGAAGAATTTGGATTTAATTTACATCTTTTCATAACGAATTGTTGATGATTGACCAGATCCTTGATACTAAGAATATCCAAATACCAAACCTGCTCTCTATATACCTTTCGTGAAATAAAAGAGGCTCTTGGTAAAATCAAAGAAAGAACCTGTTGTTCTTCGGTAAAAAATTCTTCCAAGAATTTCAAACCTAATCTTAAAAAAAAAAAAGCTCATTGATAAAGGAAAAAGTGGATTTACCTGGCGAGTGGGGTATAGACTAACCTAGTGAATATAGGTAAAAAAAATATTAAATTGGATAAAATAAATATTAATGCAATGAATTGTTTCAAGGCCGAACCGAATGGAATTAACCGGCCATCATACCAAAAACTTTAGTTGATTGATACATGTACCTACCAATTCGACATAGATCCAAGATAATTCATTAATTCAATGAGGAAGAAAATCCATTTGTCCCTTGAAGATATGGTTCTGAAGGATGAACTGGATATGGACAGTTCCGATAAGATTTTTTTCTTGATCAAAAATCTATTTTTTTATTTATTTCATCTATTTCATGATCGGAATAGGGGCAGGTACACGTTGCGTCGTTGTGCCTAGATTGTGAGGGCTCTCAGCCACATGGATAGTTCAATGTACTAATATAGTACTAATATACTAATAATAATAAAATAATATATACTAATAATAATAAATAATAATAGTAGAATCGCAGATGCAGAGTACAAAAAAAGGGATTCTGTCCAATACCATTAATGAAAAAATCCAATTAATTAGTTGGCAAACAATGCCTATACGGTTGTTCAACTCTATCTTTTCTTATTATTCTTTATCCCTTCTGCTCGCCCTATCATTATCATGCGAGATAGAGTAACCATTTATTTGAATTTTCTTATTTTAATCTTATATCATTAGGATAATGATTTATCAACCTATTGCTGCTTTTTATGAGGCACAAATTTGATTTTTTTTGTACCCTTCGCTTAATGAGAAAATGGGTTCGATTCTATAGGATCAAACCAAACTTATGGGATTTAAGGAATGACGGAAGGGAATCAAAAAAGAGAATAATTGAATTATAATAATAAAAAGAAAAAGAAACAAATAAATAAAAAGTAAAGCCTGAGGATTGGCATCCCATTGCTGTCATTTTATATGTATATAGTTACAATTATATGCGTTCCCAATGTGTCTATGATGTAACACCGGGCGAGCTCTTAGATAGTGTATATCATCTTACAAGAATAGAGTATGATATATTCAATTCGATGGAATTGTTTGATTTTAAAGGGGATCTTCTATAATTTCGCACGTGAGGGGTTATTTCTTGGTTTCGTCTAGTCATTAATAACTTGATTATTTTTAAAAAATAGTAGATAGAAACAACACTCGTAAGGAGTCCTATTGAAACCAAGAAATACTATTGATTTGGCCGTGAAGATATATATTTGCCACATTGGAATTCACAATCAAATGTGTCTTTGTTCTAACCCCTGCGTAAGTCACATACAGAGGATAGGAAGGACCTTTCCCTCCTCGCCAACAACTGGCCAAAATAGGAAGGACCTTTCCCTCTGGAGGTAGGAAAATCATGATCGAGATAGCCCTCAAAAAAGGAAATAAGCAAACTTCCATCGTTGAGTGAGAAATGGAAATTCATGGAAAGTTACAATCCCCACCGCAAAATAGCGCACCAACACGTCTTCATTGGGCAGAATTAAGATAGAATACTAAAAGAATCATAAAGCTTAGAATTAGAGTGTTCACAGATTTGATTTCTTTAGGGGACGTAGATAACCTGCCACTAATTCTTCTTCTGCTTCTGGTAAATCAAAGGGTAATCTCTCACATTCTGCTAGAGAAGAAATT
>JANVCQ010000194.1:42650-62142 GCA_025531925.1 Erythroxylum plowmanianum | reverse complement strand
TACTAATTATTCCCTATCAATCCCATCCTATGACAAATTGACTATTTTACCCTTCCAGTAGGGGGTGGGATGTTACATGTTTCTTCTGCCTTAAAAAAACCAGAAGTTGGTTAATGTTCACAGTGAACGTATGATTTTTGCAATAGAGCTTAGGGCTTGAAGATAATTGAAGATTTTGGAGTTTTCAGCAAGCGAGTAGTGAATAAATCCTTTAGATTTGGGGATTTATGAATTAAATTTGATGAATTACTATCAATTGCATGAACATGACATTTACATGTTTATTCATGAACACTGTGTTAACGGGATGAAATTTGTGGTTGTAATGTTAGTTTAGTATTTGATGGATTGTTAGCAATTAGGTGATGTATAAATGATTTTGGAGTTAGAAAGAGCAATAAAATGGTGTATGAGGTAAGTGTAGAAGATTAATTATGAAAAGGCGATATGCTTTATTTCTTCACTAAGCGTGTATATATATATATATATATATATATATATATATATGCATGTGTGTACGTGAGTTCCTTAGAGACGATCAAGAAAATGGTTTTTGAGTTGAAGAGTAGTTGTGAAATGATGGTCTGAGATGGATATAAGTATATAAATGAAAGTTGAAGAGAAAAATAGAGAATATGTATAAGAGTTGAAAATGCAGAACATGAAGAGTGGAATATGGATATCTGAATTTTTGATGATTTTGGAGATTTGATTAACTTTGTATATTTAGGGAATAGTATGAATTTATGGTGAATGAGTTGACTGTAACGGAGAAAAAAAGGATGGTAATAAAAATTGAAGTGTTGGATTTTGGAAAAATGGAAGTCTGGAAAATTTATTGAGAATGAATAGTAGAGAGTTAAATTTTGATATGAAAATTTCATGAATTTACTGTACTAATTTAGATGAATTTTGACAAAATAGTCTTCATGAAAGTTGTAGATCTTTTTTCAGCTTTTCATTCATATAAATTTTGTAAATTTTGGAGTTCTGGATCAAAAGTTATAGAATTTAGAAGTCTAGTTTTGGTGAAGAAGAGGAAGTAGAGTTGCCCCGTTGTGCTTATGCACGGCGGTGATTTTGAGAATTTTGTGGAAAAGCACCATCGTGGAAAAGCACGACAGTGACTTCGGTGGGTTATTAGGGAATGTTGCCATCATGCATATGCACGATGGTGACTTCGGAAGCTCAAAGGGGAAAGCACAATGGCACTTTGTTGTTTAAAGGTGGAAATCGCCATCGTGCTAAAGTTGTTGGCTAATGAACATCTAATGGTTTTTTGAGTATATCTTTTTCGCTCGACCTCCAAATGACTTGGTTCTTAAACCATTAGACTCATAAGACATTGCTCTACCTCTCCACCAAAAATCATAGCCATCTGAACTAAACTGAGAGAGACTGAGTGATAAATGTAGATAGGTCTGACTTGTGCTTTCACCCAATTTTGTCTTTATCTGTCACACCCATGACTCTTCACACTCATGTTCCTCTCACGCCTGTGACTCCTACACCCCTGTGACTTTCCTTTCTCATGCCTATGAGTTAGTGGCAAGAATCATGCTTATTTGTCAAATCAAGTTACTATTTTCCTCAATAGTAGCCATGACTTGCAATTGATCTAACCACCCGAGAGGAATTTGCAAACTAGAAAGTAATGTTTCTTTTAATCATAACTTCTACTCTAGGTATCCTAATGAGATGATCTTTGATTGGGCACAAACTAGAGACATAGGGATACAAATAATATGAAGAATTCAAATTGTGATTCAGACTCTAAGATGTTTAAGTTTTGGATGGAATTTATGCATAGTACACTGTTTTTGAATATGAACAGCCCAAAAATGTTTTAGGCATATCTTCCAAATTACTCAACCAAATTGACTGATTTTGGTTTCAATAGAAACATAAGACATAAAGGAATACATTTCTAGAAGATAGTATGACCTAATTACATCAGTTCAACTTTCTAATTGAATGTGAATAGTATTCCCGAAAGTGTGACTTGGAAAAATCTGAACTGAGTCAATGAGAAAGGAATAGAGATTTTAATGGTTTTAGTGAGGCATAAACCTAAGTATAAATTATACTTAGATGAGTTTTGATATGAGAATGACTTTGTGATGAAATTGATGGATAAATACCCGGGATTGTCATGAATATGCATTCTACATATTCCATTTCATACATGTGCATTATTAAACACTTATAATTGTACAAATTGTGATATATGTGTATGGTGTGTGATATAGAGGAGCAACTGGAACGTCAACCTCTAGACGTTGCTCGAACTTCTAGGCATTATCTTTGGGAGTAATTGGTGAGTAACCTAGATGGTTCCTCTCAATTATTGTTTGCTTAAATTATGTTTTGAATGATAAATGAATGTGAATTGAATTGTGTTGATTTTCGGATAGAAGGTTCGATGATTGTGAAGTGTGGAGTGTATATTGAAGTGCTGCTTGAATGTGAATGTGAAGAACTATGTGTTTCATAATGTTATTGATTGTGTTAGGTGCATTCTGTGCATGAATGCATAATCAAATAATGGTAGCTGTGACTAGAGTAGCCACCGATCAGAGCTTAAAGTTCAACGTGTAAAAAGAGCCTCGAGCTCAGACAGTGATTAAGAGCATAAGGCTCACTTTGTAAAATGAGCCTTGTATCCTCATCGGATAAGGGACAGTTAGTAATGAGCCCGGTATCCAAAATAGATACAGAACAGTTCAGGCACTCGATTACAACAATATAATAATTGAAAAAATGTCTCATGAGCATTTCATAGGCATTTTGTTAAGTATGTTTGCTGGATTTAAAAAAAATTACCTATGCTTAAGTAAAAAATGTGATAATGATGTAAAGTACAATTTTGTGAAATATTTGTTATGTGAAACGATGTGTTGCATGAATTGAGTGAACCATCGATGATAGTTACCTCACTGAGTTTGTAAAACTCACCAAAATTGCAACGTTGTCTTTTCAGGACCGAGAGATGACTCTAGCTACTGAGAGGCTCCACCAGTCGTGTAGATTGGGTTTTGGAAAGAGAAGTCATGACTCAAAGGTCGATCAGTTGGGATTTTTGGACAGACTCGATAGGTTACATATATATATTTTTTCCTCTTTTATGTAGTACTTTTGTATTAGGTTGATGATATACATGTAAGGGATGTTAGAAAAACTCAATGTAGACTTTCGGTTCTACGCAATGAAATGAGGAAAAAGTTGGTTTTAAAATATTGTGATTTTTATATTGATGTTTCATAAGTGAATAATGATATGATGCCAGGTGAAGTGAATGTAGTGATAGAGCGTAGCGCACCATTATCATAGGTTATGCATCGGAATGACCTTCGGGTGTCCCAGTGTGTACCCTATGGTAAGGGGATCCACAGCGACGACCGATGAAGGAGCTCGGAAAAGGATAGATGACATGAAGAAGAAGAATGAAGGAAGAACGTGAATGGGTTCCAAGAAGAAGAATGGATGAAGAACAAAACAGATGACGTAAAGAAGAAGTGAAGAACCAAAAAGAGTATTACCATGACTAACTGAGGGGGGAGGGAAGTGACCGGGAGTTTAATGAGAAGTAAAACGACAGAAGGAGTGTTGTTGTGAGTAAGTGAGGGGAAGGGAAATGAGTGGGAGTCTAATGAGAAGCAAAATGACGTCATTTTACTTCTAATTTAATACTTGTACGTAACTTAAACGACGTCATTTTTCTTTCCATAAATCGACATCATTTTGTCTTCTATTTTTAAGTTACATGTAACTTAAATGACGTCATTTTGCTTTAAAAGAAAAGAGACATTATTTTTCCTGTGTAAGTTCTTTTTTTAATGTAATAAAACGAAATTGTTTTACTGCAAACAAAACAAATTCATTTTGTTTATGGAAGTTTCATAAGGCCCAAAGTATACTTTAGTTCAAATAATACATGTTTATGAAAGTATATATGTGATAGGAGTTAGAATTGTGTTATTATTAGAATATGAATGACATATTGAATTTTTGATCAAGTGGATCTAGTTAGTGAATTGGAATTAATTGATGCCATTAGAGAATTGAGTATTTAAATGTACATTTGGTCTAGGAAAAATTGTCAAGTGGCAAGTTAAGTTGGTATGTGAAAATTAGAACGATTAACCATTGAGTTAGTGACTTTTGCCATGGTTAAAGCATTGACAAATGACATAGTAGATACATTGATGCACTAAGTGTGTGACATATGGCCTAATGTATCATTGACACATGGCAGCATCTGCATGGGACACATGAAACTCATGCATGGAGACATATGTTGCTCCAATTCAATAACACCTAGCTTTGGATATGGCAAATTTTGCTAGAGCAATTTCTATTTTGCTCATTCTTCAATTTGCCCTCTTTTCTCCACTGAAATTCTCCTACTCCCCCTCTCAACTTCTAGAACTTTGCTGAATATTGGATCATCATCTTTGTAAGTTATTTCATCAAGAAGTAGGTCTTATAATTCTATGTATTAAGTTGCACCTTAATCATAGGTTTATGCTGATTGCTTAGAAGCTTAGTTTAGATTGATCTTGGAGTTGTTCTTTGAAGTTTAAAGATGTAAGAGAACACTAAACTTGATTTCATGTTAGAATATGTATTGTTTGATGTTTGAAGTGGATAAAATGTGTGCTGAATAATGAAGAATTGAGGTTAGAAACTTCATACATGCTGGATACTTGTTAGAAGGAGTGGTACTATTGAACATCAAAATGAGATGATTTTAAATTTAGATTAAACTAGATACATATATCTATAACTTTCATGAAGGAATCGAATTTGATTTCAGTCAGTAAGGGTTTTAAAATTTGGCTTGAAGTTAAGTTATGGTTGCTGTCCACGATTGAGAACAGTTTGTAGTATTTTGAATATAACTCTTGGAATAATGAACCAAATTGCATTAACTTTATTTCCTTTGAAACTTAATACATAGAGGACAATTTGTTTAAAGAACATATTGTCTAAAAACATTCAGTTTCTATGTCAAAATGGCCATACAAAATTGATCCAAAAACCTGTCCCGTGAAAACAATTGTTTAGAGGTTTCAGGTCACTTATCCCATAATTGTGGGAAATTATTAGGAAGGTGGAAAAAAGGGATTTTGTGCAATTGAAGAACTATATAAGGTTAACTTAATTATTTCGTATAATAGGACTTAAATGGGTTTGTTTAAGGTGTGTTATGAACTTAAAATTGGTATTCAATTTAATTGAGTAACACTTAATTTAATTATGCATTATTAATTAGAAATTTTTGCGATGATATTGTGTTAATTTCTGGACTATCAAGTGTCTGAGGAGTTTGATATTTGGGATTGTATTAGAAGTGCTTTTTATTTGTGTGAATATATATAATTTGTGACAACTCAATGCCTCTATTGATGCATTATTGCACATAATGGTAACTGTGTGACATGTTAGTTTATTTGAAAATCATTGAATATGTCAAGTTGAACAAAATGGAATAAAGTGGTAAGTGTTGCAATATGTTCCTTACATGAGAATTCTGAAATGAACCTATTTTGTTTTAAAACTGTTAAGTCCTAATCGTGGGTAAACAGACATGCATAGAAGGGTCTGCAGATGCTCCTGTGACACTTCGGTGTCTCCTGTTACTGAAACTTTGGTGTCTCCTATTACTGACATTTTGTTGTCTTCTGTTACTGACACTTCGGTGTCTCCTGTTACTGAGACATAAATCTCTCCTATTTTGTGATACCAATCACGATGTCTCCTATATTAGTCCTGTTACCCACTTCTGTATAAAGGATTAACATACTAACTTGTTTTGTATTCTATTTTATGCTCAATATGATGTAAATAAGCTTTGATCTGAACATTTGAGCTTTGCTCTAAAATAAACAAATTCTGTTTTGTTATAGATAAGTTTTATTATGACATTATAATATTCAACTTTGAAATTGATGAATTTTACTCTAAAGAAAATGTGTAACCTATTCTGATATGTTATATTTTGTTATGAGATTTATGATATTTTGGTTTGATTTGAAAATGGATAAGTAAACACCGCTTATATTCTTATGTGATTTTGAATATGTGAATGTTTGGATGACAGTTTGAAACAGTTGTTAGCTTATATCCTATTTATTTATTCCCCACTAAGCTTTATGCTTAGCACAGTAGTTTTGCCCCATATAGGTTTAGATAAGAGGGTTTGAAGACTGAGATAATAACAACCGCAGTGGCTAACGAAGAATGTGTTTTGCTTTGGGAATGTATGTTTGAGTTGCATGTAATAATGTTAGACATGATGTGTTTTGTTAAAAGTTTGTAAATATTGTAATACAGAGTGCATTTGAACTTAATATATGTACTATTTTGTTTAAGGGTTTGTAATGTTATAACTTTAATTTAGGATGGTGTTGTAATTAAAGCATGTATTCAAATAAATTCAGTTTGTTGGTAAATTATGTTTAAAGTCAAATATGTATGAAAAAATACTAATTGGTTGTTTGAATTTCTGGCAATGCTTTGTATTGTTTTAATATGTTTAAGTCCTATCTTAGGTAACATCCGTATATCCTTCTAGGGGGTATGTGGGTGTTACATCGTTTTAACTCGATTAACTACTGCTTATACTTGAGTGTAAAAGTTATGTTTTGGCCTAATGTTATTTGTCCCATGTTTTGGTTTTAGAATTAAAGATGGAAAGATCTCACGAAGCCATTGACGAGGTTGTTAAGGGTAATAATCTCGTCCATCGAAATCTGGACCCTCTAGTGTCAATCAAGGTAAAGCTAAGGTGTCACCTTCTCCTCCAGCTCAGGAGAGGCTTTAGTTAAGTTATCTTAGGATATTATGATGTTAATGCATCATATGACTGCACCCAAGGCTCCGATTGATCAGCTACAGAAGTATGAAGTTGAGGAATTTTCTAGGACATCATTAGGGGAATCTAAAAGAGCTAAATTATGGATAGAGAAAGTAAAGAGGGTGTTAGATAAAATCAATTGTCCATTAGATCAGATGGTGCACTAAGCTATCTCTCTTCGTCAGGGAGCAGCCTATGAATGGTGGAAGTTCATTTTGAGAAATACTCAGCTACCGTTGCCTTTAAGTTGGGATTTTTTCCCCAAGATTTTAAAGCTAAGTATATTACAGAGGCTTATAAAAAGGAGAAATGGAAGCAATTTCTGAACCTGAAATAAAGGAACTTGTCAGTTGTTGAGTACAACTGGGAATTCAATCGACTTAGCAAGTATGCCCTTAAACTGGTACATACTAAGGAGTTTCAATGTCATCAGTTCGAGGATGGTTTGAATGATTCCATTAAGGAGCATCTGGTGTCATTTACCCTTTTGCATCTAGTGAATTACCATCAGCTGGTGTAAGCTGCTATCAAAATAGAAAAGCAAGAGTTGTTTAGGAGAGAAAGGAGTCAATGAAGGGCCTTTGCTAGAGGAGGTTAGTCCTCAGTCAAGCAAAATTGGGAAGGTGCTTCCTCTACATTAGAATTTACTCAAAGATCTGTGGCTCAGAGAAGGTGACAAAATTTTCCCTCATCGACTGCTACTAATTGGGGTTCCTCTGTGGGTTGAGGTTTTGGTGCCTCAGAATGCCCTCATTGCTCTATATATTATTGGGGTATTTATTGGAGGGACACGAGTGCATATTTCCAATGTGACAACACTAAGCATCTGATATCCAATTGCCCTCTAAAACAGTCTCAGGCATCACAAGCCAGTAGGGAGGTCTCTCATGCATCTACTGGGAACAGAGGGCGTAGTAAAGGTTGTGGAGGGTCTGGTTAGAACAGACCAAATATGAGTACCCAATCGAAAACTGTGGATCGACTAGCTACTTAAGCTCGGGCTTATGCTTTAAAAGCTCGTGAGAATCAAGACACACCTAAAGTCATTGCTGATATTGTTTCTCTCTTTAATTCTAAAATGCATGCACTGATTGATCCTGGATCTACTCATTCTTATATCTATGTTAGAGAAATGTCTGATAAGGAGATGCCTATAGATCAGCTAAAGTATGACATTTATGTAACCAATCCTCTAGGTAGTAGTGTGTTGGTTAATCAGGAGTTTAGGAATTGTCCTATTATGATCCAAGGAAATGAATATGTAGTAGATTTGACTAGATTTCCTTTTTATGAATTTGATTTGATTCCGAGTATGGATTGGTTTTCCAAGCATCAGGCAGTAGTTGATTGTAATGCTAAGATAGTTATGTTTAAGAAGCCTGGTCAGCCTGAAATAGTATTGCATGGTATCTGCACGAGTTCTTTAGCCAATATGGTATCTGCTATGTAAGCCCGAAAGCTCCTCAGGAAGGGATGTCAAGCTTATCTAGCTTTTGTGTTTGATTCTAAGGAGGGTTGTAAATTGCTAGATATTCCAAAGGTGAATGAATTTTCGTATGTGTTTCTTAAGGAATTACCTAGACTCCCTCGTGAAAGGGAAGTGGAATTGTCTATTGAAGTCATGCTTGGCATTGCTTCTATATCCAGAGAACTGTATATAATGGCTCCTACTGAATTGAAGGAGTTGAAGGTGTAATTATAAGAGCTTCTGGATAAAGGGTTCATTCGATCCAGTGTCTCATCATGGGTAGCACCGATCTTGTTTGTTAAGAAGAAGGATGGTACACGATGGATGTGCATCGATTACAAGCAATTGAATAGTCACAGTGAAGATCAAATATCCATTTTCCAGGAATTGAAGACCTGTTTCATCAGTTGAAGGATGTAGATGTACCGAACATTGCATTTAGGACCCGTTATGGATATTATGAATTCCTGGTAATGTCATTCAGGTTAACTAATGCTCCAGTGGCATTTATGGATATGATGAATATAGTATGCAGGCCTTATTTAGACCAGTTTGTTGTAGTGTTTATAGATGATATCTTAGTATATTCTAAGAATGAACATGACCATATTAAGCATCTCCAAATTGTTTATATACCTTACTGGAAAAGAATTGTATGTTAAGCTAAGCAAGTATGATTTTTAGCTTCAAGAGGTATCTTTTCTAGGACATGTTGTCTCTTTTAAAGAGATTAGAGTTGATCATAATAAGATAAAAGCAATTTTTAACTAGAAGCCACCACGGAATGTGACAAAAGTGAGAAGTTTTCTGAGTTTGGTTGGTTATTATTGTCAGTTTGTAAAGGATTCTCGATGATAGCATCCCCTTTAACTAAACTGTTACGGAAAGGAGTGAAGTGTGAATGGTCTGATAGATGTCAGAATAGTTTTGAACAATTTAAACGTATGCTTATTCAAGCTCTTAGAAATGATTTGGGTTGTGTTTTGATGCAAAATGAAAAGGTAGTTGCTTATGCCTCTAGGCAACTAAAGTTGCATGAATAAAATTACCCTACACATGATCTGGAGCTTGCAGCAGTAATGTTTGTCTTGAAAATTTGGTGGCACTACTTGTATGGAGAAAGGTGTAGAATTTTCACAGATCATAAGATTATGAAGTATCTACTTACCCAAAAAGAACTCAATTTGAGACAACGACGTTGGTTGGAACTATTTAAAGACTATGATTGTATTGTGGACTACCATTCGAGTAAGGCTAATGTCATGGCTGATGTCTTGAGTCGGAAGACCATTTCATCATTATCAATAAAGTAGAGTGAACGGGAACTTGTATTTGATGGAGCTTTAATAGCACAGTTAAAAGCAAGGCCCACTTTGAGATAAGAGATTTGTGATGTTTAGATAGCTGATGATAAGTTACAACAACTTATCTTGGCTACTCAGGAAGGTAAACAACCTGATGTTTTCTATGAAAGGAGATAGTGAATTGTATTATAAAGATCGGTTATGTGTGCCAGCTAATGATGAATTAAAGAAAAAGCTGTTGTTTGAAGCTCATAATACATGCTTTACTACACATCCTGTTGAAAACAAGATGTATCAAGATCTGAAGCAGCATTACTAATGGTAAGGTATGAAATAGGATGTTGTGGAATATGTAGCTAAATGTTTGATATGTCAGCAGGTTAAAGCTGAGCACCAAGTTCCATCTGGTTTGTTACATCCTATTTCTATTCCTTAATAGAAATGGGATAATATTACCATGGAATTTTTCACTGGACTTCCTCTCACTCAAAGGAAATATGATGTTGTATGGGTGATTGTGGATAAGTTTACTAAATCTGCTCACTTTTTGCCTATTTGTCCTGACTATTCTTTGGATAGGCTTGCAAACCTATATGTGAATGAGATAATGAGACTATACTATTTACTTTGAGATTATGAAAAAGTTGGCAAAAGGCTTTGGGTACTCAAGTTAAGTTCAGTACTACTTTTCATCTCCAGACAGATGGACAATCTAAATGGGTTGTACAGATATTAGAAGATATGATTTGGGGTTGTGTTTTAGAGTTTCTAGGAAGTTGGGATAATTATTTGGCTCTGATAGAGTTTGCTTACAACAACAGTTATCAGACTAGCATTGGCATGGCATCTTATGAAGCGTTGTACGATAGAAGGTGTAGAACTCCTGTGTGTTAGATCGAATTGAGTGAAAACAAGATGATTGAGCCTGATATTGTGAAAGTTACTAAAGACAAAATTCAAGTTATTCAACATAGGTTGAAAGCTGCTAGTGATAGGCAGAAGTCCAATGCGGATCTGAAAAGGAAGGATATTGAATATCAAGTAGGTGATAAGACATTCTTGAAAGTATCACCGTGGAAGAATATACTTCTATTTGGTAAGAAAGGTAAGCTCAGTTCGTGATATATTAGTCCATATGATATTTTTAAGAGAATCGGACCGGTAACTTATTAATTAGCTCTTCCTAGAGAATTGGCCAAGTTACATGATGTGTTTCATGTTTTGATGTTGAAAAGATAACGGTATGATGATACACGTAAGAATCCTATGTAAGAAATTTAAGTACAACCGGATTTGTCTTGTGAAGAAGGGCCTGTTTCTATATTGGTTAGAGAAGTCAGACAACTGAGGAACAAGCAAATACCTTTGGTGAAAGTACTCTGGCAACACTATGGACTTAAAGAAGCAACATGGGAATTAGAATAGACCATGGGAGCTCCGTATCCTCAACTATTCTGATCAGGTATGAATTTCAAGGATGAAATTCTTTTAAGGGGGAGAATTGGAAGGCCCCAAAGTACACCCTAGTTGAAATAATATATGTTTATGAAAGTACATGTGTGAAAGGAGTTAGAATTATGCTATGATTAGAATATGAAAGACATATGACTTGAATTTTTGATCAAGTGGATCATAGTTAGTGAATTGGAATTAATTGATGCCATTGGAGAATTGAGGTATTTAAATGTACATTTAGTCTAGGAAAAATTGTCAAGTGGCAAATTAAGTTGGTACATGAAAATTGGAATGATTAACCTATGAGTTAATGACATTTAGCATGGTTAAAGAATTGACAAATAGCATAGTTGATACATTGACAAATGGAAGCACTAAGTGTGTGACATATGGCCTAATGTATCATCGACACATGTCAGCACCTGCATGAGACACATAAAGCTCATGCATGGAGACATATGTTGCTCCAATTTAATGATACCTAGCTTTTGGATGTGGCAAATTCTACTGGAGCAATTTCTGTTTTGTTTATTCTTCACTTTGCTGTCTTCCCTCCATTAAAATTCTCCTACTCTCCCTCTCAACTTCTAGAACGTTGCTAAATCTTGTATCATCATCTTTGTAAGTTATTTCATCAACAAGTAGGTCTTGTAACTCTACGTATTATTATCTAGTTGGTGTTGAAAGTTGCACCTTAATCGTAGGTATATGTTGATTGCTTGCAAGCTTAGTTTAGCTTGATCTTGGAGTTGTTCTTTGAAGTTTAAAGAGGTAAGGGAATTTTAAAATTGATTTCATGTTAGGATATGTATTGTTTGATGTTTGAAGTGGATAAAATGTGTATTGAAATAATGAAGAATTGAGGTTAGAAACTTGATACCTGATGGATACTTATTAAAAGGAGTGGCTCTACTGAACAGGCATCGATATTTTAGCCTGTGGACATCAAAATGGGATGATTTTAAATTCATATTAAAGTAGATACATATATCTACAACTTTCATAAAGGAATCGAATTTGATTTATGTCTCAGAATAATGAACCAAATTGCATTAACATTATTTCTTTTGAAACTTAATACATAGAGGAACATTTATTTAGAAGAATGTATTGTCTAAAAAGGTTAGTTTCTAGGTCAAAATGACCATATAAAATTGATCCAAAAACTTGTCCTGTGAAAACAATTGTTTGGAGGTTTTGGGTCACTTATCCCCATAATTGTGGGAAATGATTAGGAAGGTGGAAACAAGGATTTTGTGCAATTAATGAACTATATAAGGTTAAGTTAATTTATTTGGTATAATAGGACTTAAATGGACTTGTTTAAGGTGTGTTATGAACTTAAAATTGGTATTCAATTTATTTGAGTAACACTTAATTTAATTATGCATTATTAATTGGAAATTTTTGCAATTATATTTTGTTAATTTCCGGACCATCAAGTGTCCAAGGAGTTTGATATTTAGGATTGTGTTGGAAGTGTTTTTTATTTATACAAATATACATAATTTATGATGACTCAATACCTCTATTAATGCATTGTTGTACATAATGGTAATTGTATGAAACGTTAGTTTGTTTGGAAATCATTGAATATGTCAAGTTAAACAAAATAGAATAAAGTGATATGCGTTGCAATATGTTCCTCAGATGAGAATTCTGAAATAAACCTGTTTTGTTTTAAAACTGTTAAGTCCTTGTCGTGGGTAAACAGGCATACCTAGAAAGGTCTGCGACTGCTCCTCAAACTTTAGTGTCTCCTGTTACTGACACTTCGATATCTCCTGTTATTGAGACATAAGTCTCTCCTGTTCTGTGATACCGATCACGATATCTCCTGTATTAGTTCAGTTACCCACTTCTGTATAAAGGATTAACAAACTAACTTGTTTTGTATTATATTATATGCTCAATTCTTATATAAATAAGCTTTGATTTGAAACATCTAAGCTCTGTTTTGAAATAAACAAATTATGTTTTGTTACAGATAAGTTTTGTTTTGATATTATAATATTCAACTTTGAAATTGGTGAGTTTTGCTCTGAAGCAAATGTGTAACTTGTTTTGATATGTTATATTTTGTTTTGAGATTTATGATATTTTGGTTCAGTTTGAAAATGGATAAGTAAACACTGCTTATAATCTTATATGATTTTGAATATGTGAATATTTGGATGACTGTTTGAAACAGTTGTCAGCTTATATCCTGTTTAGATTATTCCCCACTAAGCTTTATGCTTAGCACAATGGTTTTATCCCGTGTAGGTTCAGATAGAAGGGTTTGAAGACTAGGACAATAATAATTGTAGTGGCCAACGAAGAATGTATTTTGTTTTGGGAATGTATGTTTGAGTTGTATGTAATAATATGAGAAATGATGTATTTTGTTAAAAGTTTGTAAATATTGTAATACAGAGTGTATTTGAACTTAAGATATGTACTGTTTTGTTTAAGGGTTTGTAATGTAATAACTTTAATTCAGGATGGTGTTGTAATTGAAGTATTTATTCAGATAAATTCAGTGTGCTGGTTAAATTCTGTTTAAAGTCAAATATATATGGAAAAGTAATGATTGGTTGTTTGAATTTCTGGTAATGTTTTGTGTTTTGATATGTTTAAGTCCTGTCTTAGGTAACATCCGCATATCCTTCTAGGGGATATGTGGGTGTTACAAGTTTGTTGGCCCAGGCCTTGCCTAAGCTCCTTGGTCGTGGCCCATGGCCAGGCCTGAGGTTGCTTAGGCCAAATTCATCCGACTCGGGGTCTAGTTTGACTAGGCCTGACGAGGTCGGGTTATTTTTGTCATCTCTAATCGTGATTGTATGCTAGCTGCTTTTAAATTAAAGAACTGTTTGGGCATATGATAAAACAACCACACTGTCTATAGATCAACGCAATGTAAAAGCTGAGATTTCTTTCCCTCTGCATGATTATAAAGATAGTGCAAGAGAGAAAAGGCATCTTTATCACGTAAGCTCCTCAATCCAGAATTCGACAGTCAATTCACAGTGTGACTCCAATTAATTTTGTGAAATAAGGAGCAAAGAGCATAAGAGAGAAGAAGACAACTAAAAGAAAATATGGTCACGGGGTTCTTGTCCATTTGTAGTCCAAAGAAGGATTTGTTTTTTGAGTAATTGTCTTGCATACGACTTTGGCATTCATTCTCCTTCTATTTGACCATATCATTTCATATTCAAGTCAACGTAATAGTTGGATGAAGCCCCTTAAAAACTCTCTGTTAAATATATGCTTTGTTTACTGCACGTGAATAGTTTGTTTTTCCTTTACAGCTGTCAGTTAAAGTATGACCTATTCTTTTGCTATGATTGTTGTATCGTGGCCTTATATGCAGCACACGATTTATTTTCTGTTTCTTGTTTTTTAGCTATATAAGCGTAAGAAAAGTTCAATGAAATTATCCTCTTCCGAGAAATCTTTCTGGTGCATTTCAATAGTTTCTCTTTCTGTTTTCCTCTGTTTTTCTCACTAAATTCCATAGGTTCTGTTTTTAAACCTTCAGTTTGGTATCAGAGCTGATATTCTTAAGGGATCTGTGAATATTACCATGGAAGATGAGAAAAGTTTTTCATCAATTGCTCCGCCAGAATTTGACGGAACCAACTATCAGATATGGGCAGTTCGTATGGAAGCATACTTGGAAGTTTTGGACGTTTGGGAAGCCGTGGAAGAGGATTATGACATTCCTGCACTTCCGAACAATCCCACCTTGGCACAAATCAAAGCACACAAGGAGAAGAAGACGAAGAAATCAAAGGCTAAAGCATGCTTGTTTGCTGCAGTGTCATCAATGATCTTCACCAGAATAATGACCTTCAAAACGGCAAAAGCTATATGGGATTATCTTCAGGAAGAATATGCTGGAAATGAAAGAATCAAAGGAATGCAAGTTCTGAATTTAATCAGAGAATTCGAACTACAGAAAATGAATGATTCTGAAACAATCAAAGAATACTCCGACAAGCTTCTAAGCATTGCTAACAAGGTAAGACTTCTTGGTTCAAAATTTACTGACTCAAGAATTGTTGAAAAAATTCTTGTTACAGTTCCTGAAAAATATGAAGCAACCATTACAACCTTGGAGAATACCAAGGATCTTTCAGAAATTTCCTTGGCAGAACTGCTCAATGCGTTACAAGCTCAAGAGCAACGGAGGCTTATGAGACAAGATCATTCAGTTGAAGGAGCTCTTCAAGCTAAGCATCAAGAAGCTGGAAAGTACAAAAAAAAATATGACAAGAAAAATCAAACATCAAGCAACAAAGCTATAACACATCACCAGAATCAAAGCAAAGGTGAAAATTCTAAGAAGAACAACTATCCACCTTGCCAACATTGCAAAAGATTAGGACATCCACCTTTTAAATGTTGGTGGAGGCCTGACGCAAAATGCACCAAGTGCCAACAACATGGTCATGAAGCAGTGGTTTGCAAGAGTCAAGCTCAAAAACAAGCAACTGATGCCCACATCGCAGATCAAGATGAAGATCAGATTTTTATGGCAACTTGTTTTTCAGTCAAGAGTACTTCAGAATCTTGGTTGATTGATAGCGGTTGTACAAATCATATGACATATGACAAAACTCTCTTCAAAGAGCTGAAGCCCACTGAAGTTAAGAAGGTCAGGATAGGGAATGGTGCTTATATTTCGGCAGAAGGGAAAGGAACTGTGGCGATCATAACAAGGTCAGGTACAAAAACAATTCATGATGTTCTTTATGTACCAGATATTGACCAAAATTTGCTGAGTGTAGGTCAGCTAACTGAAAAAGGATTTAAAGTATTATTTGAAGACCAGTATTGTTTTATCCATGATTCCACCGGAAAGGAGACATTAAGGGTTAAAATGAGAGGTAAAAGTTTCTCATTTGATCCAACAATGGAGGTGCAAATAGCCTACTACAATGAAGACAGTATCACTGAAATTTGGCACAAAAGACTTGGGCATTGTCATCTTCAAAGAATGCTGGAAATGAAAAGAAACAACATGACAAGAGGCTTACCGATGCTTGCTAATCAGTTACGAAATTGTTCTGCTTGCTAATCAGTTACGAAATTGTTCTGCTTGCCAACTTGGTAAACAAAATAGAAGATCATTTTCTACATCAACCTGGAGAGCCTCACGAAAACTACAACTAATACATACAGATGTTGCTGGTCCTCAAAGAACTCCATCATTACAAGGTATCATTTATTACATTCTTTTTATCGATGATTATACAAGAATGTGTTGGATTTTTTTCTTGAAATTCAAGTCAGAGGTGGCTGGAGTTTTTCTAAAGTTTAAGAAAATGGTGGAGAATCAAAGTGAATGCACAATTCAAGTTCTCAGGTCAGACAACGGCAAAGAATACACCTCAGGTGAATTCAATTTGTACTGCGATGAAGCTGGTATTCAACATCAGCTTACTGCTCCATACACTCCAGAACAGAATGGTGTCTGTGAAAGGAGGAACAGATCAATAATGGAAATGGCCAGAAGTATGTTGCATGAGAAAGGATTACCAAAAAGATTTTGGGCAGAGGCAGCCAACACAGCAGTATTTTTGCAAAATCGACTTCCAACCAAGGCATTGAAAGACAAGACTCCATTTGAAGCTTGGTATGGGTATAAACCTTCACTAAGTTTTCTTAAAGTATTTGGCTGTGTATGTTTTGTTCATGTGCCACAGCTTAAACGTGATAAGCTTGACAAAAAGGCAATTCCGGGTATCTTTATGGGTTATAGTTCAGTTTCTAAAGCATACAAAGTGTATCATCCCCAAACAGGAAAAATGACAATTAGTAGGGATGTACACTTTAATGAGGATCAACAATGGGACTGGGCAAATTTGCAGCAGAAGGTTTTATCAAAAGAATCAAAAGGTGCTGGTAATGAAGAGAAACAGGCAGACCTATGGCAAGAAGAGTTGGAAGATGACTATCCAATTAGAGGTACAAGGCCACTTTCTGAAATTTATGCAAGTAGCAACATAGTAGCTTGTGAACCTGCAGGTTTTGAAGAAGCATTAAATGATCCGAAATGGAAGAAAGCAATGGAGGAAGAAATGTCAATGATAGAAAAAAATAAAACTTGGAAGCTGGTTGAAAGACCTGAAGATAGAAAGGTCATTGGTGTCAAATGGGTGTTCAGAACAAAGTTGAATGCAGATAGCTCCATCAACAAATATAAGGCCAGACTCGTTGTAAAAGGGTATGCTCAAATTTATGGTGTTGATTACTCTGACACTTTTGCTCCTGTTGCAAGATTGGATACAATCAGATTACTGCTTGCATTATCAGTACAAATGAGATGGAAGGTGTTTCAGCTGGACGTCAAATCAGCCTTTTTAAATGGCATCTTGCAGGAGGAGATATATGTTGAGCAACCCGAAGGATTTGTAAAGGACGGTGAAGAGGACAAAGTGTACCTACTCAAAAAGGCTCTTTATGGCTTGAAGCAAGCCCCAAGAGCTTGGTATAGCAGAATAGAGGCTCACTTGTTAAGCCTTGGTTTTGTTAAAAGCATGTCAGAAGCCACTCTTTATGTGAAACATAAAGATAATGACATTCTCATTGTATCTCTTTATGTTGATGATCTTCTAATGACAGGAAATAATATAAGGCTCGTTGAGGAGTTCAAACAAGAAATGATGCAATTCTTTGAAATGACAGATCTTGGTCTCATGAATTACTTTCTTGGTGTGGAGATCAAGCAAGGCAAAAATGAAGTATTTATCTGTCAGAGTAAATATGCGAAAGAAATTCTGAGAAAATTTCAAATGGAGGACTGCAAAGCAGTGAGCACACCAATGGCTCAAAAAGAGAAGCTAAATAAGGTAGATGGCACTAACAAAATTGATGAGGTTATTACAGGAGCTTGATTGGATGCTTTATGTATCTCACAGCAACAAGGCCTGACATTTTATTTGCAGTAAGTCTCTTATCTCGATTCATGCATGATCCAAGTGAATTGCATTTAAGGGCAGCAAAAAGAATATTGAGATATGTCAAAGGTACTGTTGATTATGGAGTTAAGTTTAAAAGCTGTGAAAATTTCAAGTTGTGTGGTTTCTCGGATAGTGATTGGGCTGGATCGGTTGAAGATATGAAAAGCACATCAGGATATTATTTCAATTTAGGATCGGGAATCTTCTCATGGTGCTTCAAAAAGCAAGAGATTGTAGCACAATCTACTGCTGAAGCTGAATTTATAGCAGCAACAGCAGCTGCAAATCAAGTTTTATGGCTGAAAAAAATTATGTGTGATTTACACATAAAGCAGAAAGAAAGCGTCAAGATTTTTGTTGACAATCAAGTTGCTATTGCGATTTCAAACAATCCAGTATTTCATGGGAAGACTAAGCATTTCAACATAAAGCTTTATTTCTTGAGGGAAGTGCAGCAAGATGGAGAACTCACGTTAGTTTATTGCAAATCTGAAGATCAGCTAGCAGACCTTTTTACAAAGCCACTTTCAGCCTGCAAGTTCGAGCTTTTAAGGAAAAGAATTGGTGTTTGCAGTGCTCAAAGCAAGGAGGAGTGTTAAATATTTGCTTTGTTTACTGCACGTGAATAGTTTGTTTTTCCTTTACAGCTGTCAATTAAAGTATGACCTATTCTTTTGCTATGATTGTTGTATCGTGGCCTTATATGCAGCACACGATTTATTTTCTGTTTCTTGTTTTTTAGCTATATAAGCGTAAGAAAAGTTCAATGAAATTATCCTCTTCCGAGAAATCTTTCTGGTGCATTTCAATAGTTTCTCTTTCTGTTTTCCTCTGTTTTTCTCACTAAATTCCATAGGTTCTGTTTTTAAACCTTCACTCTCACCTCGATCAACCTACCCGCATTTTTGTTCAAATCATATAAATCAGACTCGCCCATTCTTACCTATCGCATAATTCAAATAATCAATTAGTAATTAAATATAGCAAGATAGTGGATGCTCACACTATTGGGAAATCTGGACCGGATCCGATCCGACCATAGCGGAATAATCACGAAACTTTTTCGTGACTTTTGATTTTTCGAAAACCAAGATCTATTTATTCTATAAAATGATTAACTCGAATCATAATAAAGCGGAATTTAATTCGTACCTTATTTCGAAGCTTGATCTTTATCTTGATGCATCCCTCGAACCGTTTCCGAAACTGATCCGTTTCAACCACCGTAGCCGCACAAGTGTCCGACTTCTAACGGTATCCACATAACAGGTTGAGAGAACTCTGTAACTTTTACAAAGAGGGTTAAGCATGAAGTGCTAGCTACATAGAGCTTAAGCCTATTTATAATAAGCTTAGGACGTTTTTAGTAATTTAATTAAAATTACAAATAATTCTAATTAAATACCAATTATGCCCATATAAGATTCAATATCTCATATTGATCCTTATTTATTAA
>JANVCQ010000194.1:31043-42550 GCA_025531925.1 Erythroxylum plowmanianum | reverse complement strand
TGCGTCTGCTTTTGTTTCTTCGTCTGTTTTTCTATTCTGCGTCTGCTTTCTCATTCTGCGTCTGTATTTTATTCTGCATCTGTTTTCGCAATGTCCGTCTGCTTTTGTAAAGTCCGTCTGTTTTTTATTGTCCGTCTGTTTTTCGTAAAGTCCGTCTGCTTTTCATTGTCTGTCTGCTTTTCGTAAAGTCCGTCTGTTTTTCATAAAGTCCGTCTGCTTTTCGTTGTCCGTCTGCTTTTCGTAAAGTCCGTCTGTTTTTCATTCTTCGTCTGCTTTTCGACTTTGTCTGCTTTTCAGATCTCTCCGTCTACTTTTCATTCTGATTATTTGTTCTTCATCAAAATCATATATGTAAAGTCATTTGGACTTAACAAAACTGAGGTGCTACCTCCTCCTCCAGCTTAGGGAGAGGCTTTAGTTAAGTTGCCTTAGGATATAAAGATGATATCGCATCATATATCTGCACCCAAGGTTCCGATTGGTCAACTGTGGAAGTATGGAGCTGAGGAATTTTCTAGAACATCATTGGAGGAATCTGAAAGAGCTGAGTTCTGGATAGAGAAGTAAAGAGGGTGTTAGATGAAATCAGTTGTCTACTAAATCAAATGATGCACTGTGTTGTCTCTCTTCTTTAGGGAGTAGTCTATGAATGATGGAAGTTCGTTTTGAGGAATCCTTAGCTACCAATGCCTTTGACTTGGGATTTTGTTTTCCCAAGAATTTAAATCTAGGTAATTTACAAAGGCTTACAGAAAGGAGAAGGGGAAGCAATTTCTAAACTTGAAATAGAGGAACTTGTCAGTTACTAAGTATAACTAAAAATTTAATCAACTCAGCAAGTATACCCCTGAACCGGTACTTACTGAGGAGTTCTGGTGTCATCAGTTCGAGGATGGTTTGAATAATTCCATTAAGGAGTATCTGGTGACATTTACCTTTTCACAATGAATGAATTACCATCAAATGGTGTAAGCTACTATGAAAATAGAAAGGCAAGAGATGGTTAAAAGAGAAAGGAGTCAACGAAGGGGCTTTGCTATAAGAGGTCAGTCCTCGGGCAAGCAAAGTCGGGAAGGTGCTTCCTCTGCACCAAAATTTATTTACAGATTTGTGGCTTAGGCAAGGTGAAAAAATTTTCCCTCATCGACTGCTACTAGTAAGGATTCCTCTATAGGTCGAGGTTCTGGTGTCCCGGAGTGCCCTCATTGCTTTATAAATCATTGGGGTATTTGTTGGAGGGATACGAGTGCATGTTTCTGATGTGGCAGCACTGAGCATCTGACAGCCAATTGCCCTTTAAGACAGTCTTAAACATCACAAGCTAGTAGGGAGGTTTGTCATGCATCTATTAGGAATAGAGGACACGGTAGAGGTTGTGGAGGATCTGGTTAGTACCCAATTAAAAAATATAGATCAATTAGTTGTGCCTTCTGCTTCATCTTGAGTATGCATTAAAAGCTTGTGAGGATCAAGATGGATTTGAAGTCATTGCTGGTATTCTTTCTCTCTTTAATTCTAAAATGCATGCACTAATTGATCTTGTATTTACTCATTCCTATATCTGTGTTGGAGAAATGTCTAATAAGGAGATGCCTATAGACCAGTCCTCTAGGTAGTAGTGTGTTGGTTAATCATGTGTTTAGGAATTGTCTTATTATGACCCAAAGAAATGAATATGTAGCATATTTGATTAGATTGCCTTTTCATGAATTTGATTTGATTCTGGGTATGGATTAATTGTCCAAGCATCAAGCAGTAGTTGATTGTAATGCTAAGAAAGTTATATTTAGGAGGGCTTGAAATAGTATTGCATGGCATTCACACTAGTTCTTTAGCTAATATGGTATCTACTATGCAAGGCCGAAAGCTCCTCAGGAAGGGATGTGAAGTTTATCTAGCTTTTGTGTTTTATTCTAAAAAGGAGAGTGGTAAATTGCTAGATATTGCAGTGGTGAATGAATTTCTAGATATGTTTCCTGAGGAATTACCTGGACTGCCTCCTGAAAGGGAAGTGGAGTTGTCTATTGAAGTTATGTTTGGCACTGCTCCTATATCCATAGCACTGTATAAAAGGGCTCCTACTAAATTAAAGGAGTTGAAGTTGCAGTTACAAGAGCTTCTGGATAAAGGGTTCATTTGACCCAGTGTCTCACCGTAGGGAGCACCGATCTTGTTTGTTAAGAAGAAGGATGGTACACTACAAATATGCATCTATTACAGGCAACTGAATAGAGTCACAATGAAGAACAAATATCAGTTGCCAAGGATTAAAGACCTGTTAGATAAGTTGAAAGATGCAGGAGTATTTTCAAAGATAAATCTGCGATCGGGGTACTATCAGCTTTGAGTAAAGGATGTTGATGTATCGCATTTAAGACCTATTATAGACATTATGAATTCCTGGTAATGTCATTCGGGTTAGCTAATGCTCTAGTGGCATTTATGGATCTGATGAATAGAGTATTTAGGCCTTATTTAGACTAGTTTGTTATGGTGTTTATAGATGATATCTTGGACTATTCTAATAATGAATGTGACCATACTGAGCATCTTCGAATTATGTTATAGACCCTATGGGAAAAATAGTAAGCAGAGCAAGCGTGATTTTTGGCTTCAAGAGGTATCTTTTCTAGGACATGATGTCTCTTTTCAAAGGATTAAAGTTGATCCTAGTAAGATAGAAGCAATTGTTAACTGGAAGTCACCATGGAATGTAACAGAAGTGAGAAGTTTTCTAAGTTTAGCTAGTTATTATTGCCAATTTGTGAAGGAGATCTAGTGATAGCATCCCTTTTAACTATACTGTTACAGAAAGAAATGAAGTATGAATGGTTTGATAGCTATCAGAATAGTTTAGATCAACTAAAAAATATGTTTACTGAAACTCCTATATTGGCTCAACCTACTTTCGGTAAGGAGTATGTTATGTTTAGTGATATAGCTAGTAATGGTTTAGGTTGTGCTTTGATGCAGGATGAAAAAGTAGTTGCTTATGCCTCTAGGCATCTAAAATCACATGAACAGAATAACCCTACACATGATCTGGAGCTTGCAGCAGTAGTGTTTGTTTGCCTTGAAAATTTGGCAGCACTACTTGTATGGTGAAAGGTGTAAAATTTTTACAGATAATAAGAGTTTAAAGTATCTGCTTACCTAGAAAGAACTCAATGTGAGACAGCAACGTTGGTTGGAATTGTTTAAAGACTATGATTGTATTGTGGACTACCATCTGGGTAAAGCTAATGTCGTGGCTGATGCCTTGAGTTAGAAGACCATTTTGGCATTATCATTGAAACAAAGTGAATGGGAACTTGTATCTAATGGAGCTTTAATAGCTCGGTTAAAACTAAGGCCTAATTTGAGACAAGAGACTTGTGATGCTCAGATAGCTGATGATAAGTTAAAATAACTTATCTTGGCTGCTCAGGAAGGTAAACAGCCTAATTTCTCTATGAATGGAGATGGTTAATTGTATTATAATGAACTAAAGAAAAAGGTGTTGCTTAAGGCTCATAATACAGTCTTTACTATGCATCCTGGTGGAAACAACATGTATCAAGATCTGAAGCAGCATTACTGGTGGTCAGGTATGAAACGGGATGTTATGGATTATGTAGCTAAATATCTGACATATTAGCAAGTTAAAGTTGAGCACCGAGTTCCATCTAGTTTGTACATCTTATTTCTATTCCTCAATGGAAATGGGATAACTTTACCATGGACTTTGTCACTGGACTTCCTTTCACTCAAAGGAAGCATAATGTTGTATGGGTGATTGTGGATAAGTTTACCAAATCTACTCACTTTATGCATGTTTGTCCTAACTATTCTTTGGATAGGTTTGCAGACCTATATGTGAATGAGATAGTGAGATTACATGAAGTACCGATATTTATTATTTCGAATCGTGATCTTCGATCGAGATTTTAGAAAAGTCTACAAAAGGGTTTGAGTACTCAAGTTAAGTTCAGTACTACTTTCCATCCCCAAACGGATGGACAATATACAAATATTAGAAGATATGATTCGGGGTTGTGTGTTAGAGTTTTCAAGAAGTTGGGATAATTATTTGGCTCTGATGGAGTTTGCTTATAACAATAGTTATCAGACTAGCATTAGCATGGTGCCTTATGAAGCACTGTATGGTAGAAGGTGTAGAAATCTAAAGTGTTGGACCGAACTAAGTGAAAATAAGATGATTGGGCCTGATATTATGAAAGTTTCTAAAGAAAAAGTTCAAGTTATTCAACATAGGTTGAAAGCTACCAATGATAGGCAAAAGTCCTATACTGATTTGAAAAGGAAGGATATTGAATATCAAGTAGGTCATAAGGTTTTCTTGAAAGTGTCACCGTGGAAGAATATACTTCGATTTGGAAAGAAAGGTAAGCTTAATCTGTGATATATTGGTCCATATGAGATTCTCAAGAGAATCAGACTAGTAGATTATCAATTAGCTCTTCTCAAAGAATTAACCAAGTTATATGATGTATTTCATGTTTCCATGTTGAGAAGAAGATATCGGTATGATGATACACGTAAGATCCTTGTTAAGAAATTCAAGTACAACCAAATTTGTCTTATGAAGAAGGATCAGTTTCTATGTAAGCCAGAGAAGTCAGACAACTTAGGAATAAGCAAGTACCTTTGGTGAAAGTACTCTGGCAACACCATGGACTTGAAGAAGCAACATGAGAACTAAAAGAGATCATGAGAGCTCAGTATCCTGAACTATTTTGATTAGGTATGAATTTTGATGACGAAATTGTTTTAACAGGGAGAGAATTGTAAGGCCCCAAAGTACACCCTAGTTGAAATAATACATGTTTATGAAAATACATGTGTGATAGGAGTTAGAATTATGCTATGATTAGAATATGAAAGACATATGACTTGAATTTTTGGTCAAGCGGATCATAGTTAGTGAATTGAAATTAATTGATGCCATTAGAGAATTGAGGTATTTAAAAATGTACATTTGGTTTAGAAAATATTGTCAAGTGGCAAGTTAAGTTGATACATGAAAATTAGAATGATCAACCTATGAATTAGTGACATTTGACATTGTTAAAGCATTGATAAGTGGAATAGTTGATACATTGACAAATGGTAGCACTAAGTGTGTGACATATGGCCTAATATATCATTGACACATGGCAGCTCCTGCATAGGACACATGAAGCTCATGCATGGATACATATGTTGCTCCAATTCAATAACATCTAGCTTTGGATGTGGTAAATTCTGCTGGAGTAATTTTTATTTTGTTCATTCTTCATTTTGCTCTCTTCCCTCCACCAAAATTTTCCTACTCTTGCTCTCAAATTATGGAACTTTTCTGAATCTTGGATCATTATCTTTGTAAGTTATTTCATCAAGAAGTAGGTCTTGTAACTTTATGTATTATTATCTAGCTGGTGCTGAAAGTTGCACCTTAATCATAGGTATATAATGATTGCTTGGAAGCTTAGTTTAGCTTAATCTTGGACTTGTTCTTTGAAGTTTAAAGAGGTAACGGAATACTAAACTTGATTTTATGTTATAGTATGTATTGTTTGATGTTTGAAGTAGAAAAATGTGTACTAAAAAAGTGAAGAATTGAGGTTCGAAACGTGATACATGTTGGATACTTGTTAAAAGGAGTGCTTCTACTAAACAGGCATCGGTATTTTAGCCATATCTTGAACTATGAGTATCAAAATGGAATGATTTTAAATTCATATTAAACTAGATACATATATCTACAACTTTCATGAAGGAATCAAATTTGATTTATGTCATTAAGGGTTTTGAAATTTGGCTTGAAGTTTAGTTGTAGTTGTTGTCCACGTTTGAGAATAGTTTGTAGTATTTTGGGTATAACTCTTAGAATAATGAACCAAATTGCATTATCTTTATTTATTTTGAAACTTAATACATAGAGGATCATTTATTTGGAAGAACATTGTCTAAAAACGTCATTTTCTAGGTCAGAATGGCCATACAAAACTGGTACAAAAACTTATCCTATGAAAATAGTTGTTTAGAGGTTTCGGTTCACTTCTCCCACAATTATGGGAAAAAAAGGGATTTTGTTAAAAGTTTGTAAATATTGTAATACAAAGTGTATTTGAACTTAAGGTATGTACTGTTTGGATTAAGGGTTTGTAATGTAATAACTTTAATTCAAGATGGTGTTGTAATTGAAGCATGTATTCGGATAAATTCAGTGTGCTAGTTAAATTTTGTTTAAAGTCAAATATGTATGGAAAAGCAATGATTGGTTTTTTGAATTTCTAGCAATGCTTTGTATTGTTTTGATATGTTTAAGTCCTATGTTTGGTAACATCTGTATATCCTTCTAGGGGGTATATGGGTGTTACAGAGAGTTTGCATCGATTATAGGAAGTAAAGTGCTACTATATGTAAGGATCACTTTGCACTCCCATTCATCGATCAGATGTTTGAATGACTTGCAGGATGATCTCACTACTATTTTCTAGATGGGTATTCAGGTTATAATCAAATCGTAATAGCCTCAGAGGATCAAGAGAAACAACTTTCATATGCCCATTTGATACATTTGCCTACAGAAGGTTGTCGTTTGGACCCTTCAATGCCCCAACCCCCTTCCAAAAATGCATGGTAAGTATTTTCTATGAATATGTTAAAACCATTATTGAGTTCTTTATGGATGATTTTACGATCTATGGAGATTCATTTGATGCATGCTTAGATAAATTGAATTGTGTACTTGAACATTGCATTGAAACTAATCTTGTTCTCAATTAGGAAAAAAGTCATTTTATGGTTGGACAAGGACTAGTTTTGGGACATGTAATCTCAACTAAAGGAATTGAAGTTGTTAATGTTAAGATAGAAATTGTGTGAAACTTACCCTACCCTACAAACATGCGGGAAGTTTGTTCTTTTCTTAGCCATGTGGGTATTTATCACAGGTTTATCAAAGACTTTAGTAAGATTTCAACAAAACTTTCTCATTTGTTACAAAAGCATATACCCTTTGAGTTTGATAAGGGATGCAACGAAGCATTTGACAAGTTAAAAGAACTTTTGACTTCAGCATCGATCATTAAACCACCTAAGTGGAGTCAACCATTTGAGTTTGTATGTAATGCAATCAATTTTTGTTTTGGGTGCTATCCTTGGTCAGAAATATGGAAAGATAACTTATGCTATTTACTATGCTTCTCGAATACTCATTCCAGCTCAATGCAACTATTCTACCATTGAAAAGGAGCTTTTAGCTGTTATGTTTGCTTTGGATAAATTTAGACCTTATTTGTTTAGTTCTAAAGTGAATGTGTATTCTGATTATGCAATATTAAGGTACCTTTTATCGAAGAAAGAAGCGAAATCAAGGTTGATTAGATGGATTCTCCTACTCTAATAGTTCAATTTAGAGATCAAAGACAAAAAAAGTGTAGAGCTGTCGTCGATCACTTGAGTCGAGTGGTGAAGGAGGAGGATTCATTTCCATTGTAAGAATTGTTTCTAGATGAGCAATTACTAACACTTCAAGGTAAGGTTCTACGGTATGATGATATTGTGAACTATCTAGTGAACCATAAGATACATAATAATTTCAATAAGGCTAAATGAAACAGGATAAAGAGTGAGTAGACATATTATATTTGGAATGGTCCTCAATTGTAGAAGTGTTGTTTTGAACAATTAATTAGGAGATGTGTGTCTGAATATGAATATGAATCAAATTTGAAAATTTGCCATTCATTTGCTTGTCGTGGTCATTTTGGGCCTAATAAAACTACTAGGAAAATTCTTGAATGTGGTTTTATTGGTCAAATATTTTTCAGGACTCCTATATATTCTGTAAAGCATGTGAACAATGTCAAAAATAGGGTATTTATCCCATAGAGATCAAATGCCTTTATCTCCAATTCATGCATGTGAAATATTTGATGTATGGGGCATCGATTTTATGGGACCATTTCCTTATTCTTTTGGGTTTGTTTACATTTTGTTGGCTATGGATTATGTTTCTAAATGGGTGGAAGCTAAAACCACCAGCACTGACGATTCTAAGGTTGTTGCAAAATTTGTAAAGTCTAACATTTTTTCTAGGTTTGGAACACAGAGAGCATTGATTAGTGACAGAGGTATGCATTTTTGCAATCGATTGGTAAAAAACCTTTTGAAGAAGTACCATGTCACTCATAAGGTCTCTACTGCAACATCCCATTACCTATGGGAAGGTTTAAATGGTAAATGTGAGTGATTATGAGAGTTAGAAAAGCATCTCCATGTTCATGCATATTATGTCATACACATACATATGAATAGTGAAGTCATGGCACATGAAAATAATTATACATGCATTCATGAATAATTCCGGGTATAATCGATTGAGTTATGATTTTTGAGTGTTTTGAAACGTTTGAATTTTTATTTTTATGGAAAATTCTATTGGTTAGTAAGAATATTGAAATTGTGAATTTTGGTGAATTTAGGCATAAATTTTTGGAAATATTTTGGAGAATAGGAAAAAGACATAAAGTTGAGTTTTGGAGATAGTTGAATTGTTAAGATGAGAGTTAAGGGAATTAGTTTCAAAAGAAACTAAGTTAGAGCTTAGATATGAGGGAAGTGACAAGTGTCACTTAGGCTTGGTACTTTGCTAAGATGTAGGTTACTGTTTCTGACAGTTCAAAAGTTAAGTTATATGTCTAAGTTCATTCTTCATCGTTATCTTCTTCAAATTTTCTTCACACACACAGAGTTTTCTATCTAACCCCTTCTAAGAGATTTCTTTGTTTTTCCTTTCCTACACCAAACCCACCTAGCTATTTGTGTCTTCTACCCTAAGAAAACCATAAGCTGGCCATTGTACACAATGAAATACATAAATTGCATGGAGTTTAGTGCTTGAAGATTTTGGAGTTTTAGACAGGTAAGTAGTGAATAAATAGTTTAAAGTTGGTGATTTATGAAAGAAAGTTGAGGAGTTACTGTCATTTGCATGGAAAGTGGCATTTAAGAGTATATTCATAAATACTGGGTGGTTGGGAGGAAATAAATTTAGTTATAGTGTTAAATTAGTTTTGAAAAAAAAAATTGGTGCTTTGGTGATGTAAAATATTGAAAGTTTGAAAATCTGGAAAATGTTCACTAAATATGCTTTAGTCTTTTAGCCACAACATTTTCTCTAGTTGTCCAAACGAGATGATTCTTAATTTGGATTAACCTAGAGAAATATGGCTACATTTTGTATGAAGACATCGAATTTCAATTCTATCTCTAAGCGTCTCAAAATTTTTCATGAAGTGAGAATTGGATCCAGTACATTGGGAGCTGAAGGTGAAATTCGTGTTCTGATTTTGGGAGAACATATAGATAAATCTAGATAGATTTTGGCAAAGTTGCCTTCTTGAGAGTTTTAGATCTTTCTTTTATCTTTCCAACGGTATATAATATGAAAATTTTGGATATCTGAGTCAAAAGTTATGATATTTGTAACTGGAGATGCAAAATAAAGAAGGAATTCACTTCGTCTCAGTTACTGTTCAGAAGCTTCATCTTAGTTTACGTCTCAATATGATGTCAGCATCGTCTTAGAATGACGTTAGCTTCGTCTTAGTTACTGTTCATTCGCTTCGTCTCAATTACTGTTCGTTCATTTCATCTTAATTACTGTTCATTCGCTTCGTCTCAGATATTGTTCATTTGTTTCTTCTCAATTACTGTTCATTCGCTTCGTCTTAGTTACTATTCATTAGCTTCGTCTTAGTTTGATTTTTTGCGTCTTAGTTTGACCGTCTTACTTTGCCCTTTTCTGCGTCGTCTTAATTTGTATCGTCATCTTCTGTCCTATTTCTGATCCTTTTAGCGGCAGAATCTAGCTTTTTAATATTCGTAAAAGTTGTAGATCTAGAAGTCTTCTTTCAAACTGACTAAAAATGAAGTCAATCTGACACCTGGAGTGAGAGTTATGGCATTTGCACCAAAACATGTACAATATGAGTAAAGACATGAGCATATTGGATTCTTTTGGTCATAACTCCTTCTCTAGACATCCAAATGACTTGATTCTTAAACCATTGGATTCATAAGACATTTCTCTACATCTCTACCAAAAAGTATGGCCATATGAAATAAATTGAGAAATATTGAGTAAAAAAGTGGAACGGGTACAGTAAGTGTGCTCTTAAGTAATATGAACTGATGGTATTCTACTGAACATACTTCAGTGTTTTGAGTATACATGGATCTATAGAATTCCAAATGAGATTAATTCTGATTTGTGGCCAACTAGAAACATGGAGCTACAAATGGTATGAAGAACTTGTAATCTAATTCAGTCTCTAAGATGTTTAAATTTTAGATGGAATTTGTGCATAGTACATTGTTTTGGACAAGAGCAATCCAAAACTGTTTGAGATATATCTTCCTATTTACTAAACCAAGTTGAGTGATTTTGGTACCAATGGATTCATTGGACATAAAGGAATACTTTTCTAGAAGAAGGTATGAACTAATTACTTCATCTTCACTTTCTGAATTAATGTGAATAGTAGACCCGAAAGGGGTGAGTTGGAAAAAAAAACAAAGATGAGTTTTGATATGAGGTCGATCTTATGATAAAATTGATGGATTGATACCCGGGGTTGTCATGAACATGCATTGTGCATATTTCATTGCATTCATGTGCATTATTAAACACCTATGAATATGCAGATTGTGATATATGTGTTTGTTATTTGTTATAGAGGAGCAATTCGAACGTCAACCTCCAGACGTTGCTGGATCTTCTAGACATTAGCTTCGGGAGAAACTTGTGAGTCAACCTAGATGATTTCCTAGGATTGATTTTCTTTGAATTATTTGATGTGTTAACTTCCAATTATAAATTATTTGTGATTTGATTTGAATTTTGGCTTAAAGTTCGAGGAGTTTGTTATGTAGATATGGGTATTGGAAATGCTTTGTTTTGATCTGAAATCCTATATGATGTGTGAATTCTCAACGAAAGTTGAATGCCGGACTTAGGTCTGATGATAATGAGTTTCTGATTAAATATCGCATGTGATTATCTGATATGGCATAATCAGTATTTGGTGCATTTCATAAAATGCATGCTCAGATAAAGGTGTTGTGACTTAAGTAGCCAATATGAAGCGCTTCCACGTAGAGCATAGAGATTTGCTCCGTGATATATGTTTTGTATACAAAGCTATGCTCTGTGATTCTGTTCCGAATGAGCCCTATGGGCCAGTGTTTGTGTATAAATATGTGATAGGCACTCAGTCGCAACAATAAGAACGAATGTGAGTCTCATGCATATAACATTATAAGATTGAAATCCACTGAATGAATATTTGTAAACTATGTGATATGTGTGTGTGATCCGGTGAACTCATCAATGATGGTTCACTCTGTAGGAAAATCCCGGTGTGAGCATCACATGCCCACGGTGCGGAAAACAAAAATTTTTGTTGCCGGGACTTTCCCGAAAGCCAGGATCCATGTGTCTGTATGCAAACTCAAAC
>JANVCQ010000194.1:17720-30943 GCA_025531925.1 Erythroxylum plowmanianum | reverse complement strand
ATTGGACATTAATAGAACATAAAAAGACTAGCACATGTTTTGTTTTTCCTTATGAAGGAAGTAGTCGATCTCATAGGATAAAGTATAAAGATACTTAAACAAACATGTGGGTGCTTGCTAGAGAACAAGTTCACTGAACAGACTCGATATCATAAATCTATTCGGAACATTACTTGTATGTCTATAGAATTTTCATTGTGATGACTGTATAAGTGATCCTTTAACTTGAGACCATCAAAGTTATCTTCTATGGGGATTGTTATGTTTTGATACTACTCGTGATCTATTTTATCAAAGGTCATTTAAACGGTAGTCATTGGATGTAACATGAATTATATGGAGATAGTTGAATGATCCAGATAGGATTCATCACCCTAAAGTAATTAGGGAGAATGTTCCGTTGTTCTCAATTAATATTGATTCGAGAAATCCTTAGCTAAAGTGGAATGATATTTTGTAAACAGTTTACAAATATCACTAATTGAATCAATAGTTAATGGCGAAGAACTAATATAATTGGACTTAAAATATAATAGACATTAATTTCATGATCTATGTATAATTGGAACATTGGTTGATGAAAGGATTGAATTATACAAAAAAATCATGCACGGAAAGGTTAGTCAAAACTACTTTGACATTCCTAAATATTTAGATGGTCATGATGCATTGCTAGATGCCAATCTTGATCTATGATTATAAATTGCTTAATTAGAGAATTAAAGATAAATTAAAAAGAGTTTTAATTTATCCAATTCTTATTATGAATTATAATTATAATTTATAATCATTGCCAACATATTTGGAAACCTAATAGGCCGCACATATAGAATGAGTTGGAGAGAGTAAAGTTAATTTAATCAAGTTGGACTTGTTTGTAAAGTTTGAGAAACTTTATAATTAAATATGAGATATTTAATAAAAAAGGATCAATATGAGATATTGATTCTTATATGAGCATAATTGGTATTTAATTAGAGTTATTTATAATTCTAATTAAAGTTTAATTGAAATTAATATTTAATTTCAATTAAATTACTAAAACATCCAAAGCTTATTATAAATAGACTTGAACTCTATGGAACTAGCACTTCATACTTAATCATCTTTGTAAAAGTTACAGAGTTCTCTCAACCTGTTATGTGGATACCGTTAGAGACCGGACATTTGTGCGGCTACGGTGATTAATATGGGTTAGTTTCGAAAACGGTTTGAAGAATACAACAAGACAAGGATCAAGCTTCATAATAAGGTACAAATTAAATTTTCGTTTTATTATGATTATGTTAATTATTTTATAGAATCAAATAGATCTTGATTTTTGGGAAATAACAAGTCACGAAAAAGTTTCATGATTATTCCGCTACGGTTGGATCAGATCTAGACCTGGTTTCCCAACATATCCAAGGTTTGAGAAATAGTCCACGGCTTTTGCTCCTTCCCCAAAGTATAAAGGATTACCTTTTGATAACAGAAGAAGCTTATCAAACATATAAAACAGCCTACTTGAAGGCTGGTGTATGGTCATCAGAATTGTTCTCTATCCTCTAGATAGCTCCCATAATGTGGACACTATCCTCATAGCCGTTGTTGAATCAAGCCCAGAAGTTGGCTCATCTAAGAACAGGAGACTAGGATTTGTGAGCATTTCTTGTCCGATACTCACCCTTTTACGCTCGCCACCAGAAACCCCTCTCAAAATAGGACCTCCGACGATGCTATTTTTGCACCTTAATAAACCAAGTTAACAACCGTGTCTGCTTGCTGTATCTTCTCTTGTTTACTCAAAGTATTGGGCAGCCTCAGAAGGGCTGTGAAAACCAATGTTTCCTTCACTGTTAAATGTGGATAGAGAACATCGTCCTGAGTTACAAAGCCTGTGTTTCGATTGATTGCGTTCGAAAACGATTTCCCGTAGTAGGTTATGCTTCCATCGAGTCGACCGCCGAGTTTGTCTCCTAATGCAGTTAACAGAGTTGTTTTGCCACTACCCGAAGGTCCTAGCATGGCAAGCATTTCTCCTCGTGAAACAACGCCTGTCACTCCCTTCAAGATCTCTCTTTCGTTGCTCGTATTTCCCTTTGCACACAACTGTGATCTTTTGTTGAATCTAACCTTATAGACAACATCCTGAAACTATATAGTTGGAACCCAAATGATTGAACACTGTGCTCAATATGACTCCTCGTGTCGTAGTAAATAGAAGAAAGAAAAATTGAAATCGTCACCAATGAGAAACACGACTACACGTAAAAAACAAAAACGATGAATACATCTGAAGAAGTCATATACCTTTAATGTAACAGGGCATCTTGGTCCCTTGAAGAGTGGTGGTGCGGCTTCTGATTTTCTATTAACAGTTTCGAGCTCCAAGTCCACAATCTGACGTTCCATGTCCATGCCACTCTCTTATAAACCAAACGAAGAAAAGAAAAGTAAAAACTCTCTTTTTTCGTATCTTTATCTTTATCGATTCTAATTAAGTTGAACACCCCTAATTAATCAGTGACGTGGGTCGCTAATAACGTTATAGTTGACTAACTAGAATGGTTTGTGCAAATGACAAAGAACGGTAACAGAGCCGAGAGAAGAGAGACCTAGAAAGAGTTCATCAGAGATAGATGTCAAAAGAGAATATGAATGCGTAGCTCTCAGAGCCCAAAAATATAAGAACTTTGTATTGATTTTGAGAATTGGAGGACGGAAGTGAAATGAGTTGCTTTGTTTCTTAGATGACGTTACTTCCGAGCTACTGTTTGTTCTGGCTTGCTGGCTGCTCCGTGTTCACAACTCACCTCTCTCCTCCTCTCCTCATGTCTGAAACACACAGGATTGGGACTATCGTACTCGTACCCACATTTTATACTGTCAATCGAAGTATGTTAAGTTCATAGGTTTAGACCTCAACTGATTCTGTGATTACTTGCCTAAAATAAACGCAATTTTTATGTTTATTTGCGTATTTTGTTCATTTTCGATAAAGTTTACTCGGGTATGTTGACTATACCTATTACAATTTTTTGTTGGAAATTTAGACTTTCTGAACCCACACTCAAGAATATTTGATAGACAAAAATATCAGAAAATAACAACACAAGAGAAGTTACGTAGAAACTCCCAAATCGGAGAAAAAATCACGGGCACCGAGAAGAAAACAATTTTTTCCTCTCACCTAATCCCCCAATACACCAACACACCCACAAAGAAATACCCAAAATAAACTTTTCAACTCTCACCTCAAAAGTAGAATTTAACTAGAGTCAAATTTGTCATATAAATCTTTGACTTTGTATTGGTGCACTAAGTAAGGAAATAGCAACCTTCTTATATAGGCAAGAGCTTTACCTCAATTGTTTTTCCAACTAATATGGGACAAACAAAAAAAGCCAAACTCAACAATCTCTACCTTAGCAACTTTAGTTGATCCCACAACCACACTCCACCTTAATAATGATCTCCTAAAATTAACATAACTCTCAATGTAGAGAATTATCAGGCTTCATAGCATCATGTCCCACCATAAAAGCATACCCACTCAGAATAAACCAATTCTAAGCCTTTTACTTCGACACATGTCGAAAATAACCTTGCTGAAAAATTATGGTGCAACTCCCATGTTTGGCTTTCCTAGAAGTTCATTAGCCATCGACAGAAATTCCACTACACACCTTGTATTAATGCCAAACCAATGCCCGTGTGCAAACTTATGGACCAGTTAACAGTAACACGTCCTCTATTATGGCAACTTTTGGATTAGCGGCATGCCATAAGGATGTACTCGTCCCCCTTTTTAGAGAGTAAGATCATTATCCATGGAGACAATGTTAGCGACATTGTCAATCTCTCCATTAACTGACCCAGAGCCTCTTGCCGAACCCGCTCCATCTTTCGAACAATTTTTCTTCACGTGCTCAGATTGTACACACGTCCAGCATGCTACATTTTTCTTCATAGAGTTCTTATTCCGATATCCAGCTACCACCAGAGTTGAGTTCTCAGAAGGAATATTTCCACCACCCATTCTTCACTCTTCTGAAAAGAGTTTTCCAATAATTTCAGAAAAAAAAAAAAACTATCTTCTCATTTCCATGAATCAAAATCGATTTCATGTGTTTATATGAAGATGAAAGAGACCAGATGAGTCTCAAAGCTTAATCGCTATCATCTATACGAACTCCAATTGCCTTCAATTCAGAAACGATCCCATAGAGAACACTTAAATGAATTGAAATTGTAGTGCTTTCCCTCATCCGCAGTGTATGAAACTGCTCCTTTAGGTACACCCGAGTTGAGACATTTTTTGTTTGATACAACTCCTCAAGCTCTTCCCAGAGCTCCTTTGTTGTAGATATTCCATGCACATTTGCAAGAACATTCTTAGCCAAACACAATCATATCCCTGTAACATCTCGTCCCCATATTAAGGGTTAGGACCTGAAATTTCAATGCATGTAAACTCAAAGAGAGATTAAGGAAATGCATTTTTCTTGCTCATGCATAATGTTGCATATATGCACATGAATACCGAATCTTTGCACAAAGATAAGTGTGCATCATTCATTGACAACTTCCGAGTATGATTGTTTTTAAATGTAATTTTTGTTGAAAATGAAAAGTAGAGGAAGTGAAAAGAGTGATCTAGGTATGAGTTGAGATAATGAAAGATTTGGAAATAAAATTGATAGTGATCTGGAAAATGTTCACTGAATATGATTCAGTCTTTTAGCCATAACGTTTTCTCTAGTTGTCCAAAAGATATGATTCTTAATTAGGATTAATATAGAGATATATGGCTACATTTTGTATGAAGACATCGAATTTCAATTATATCTCTAAAAGTCTCAAAATTTTTCATGAAGTGAGAACTGGATCCAGTACATTGGGAGTTGAAGGTGAAATTCGTGTTTTGACTTCGGGAGAAAATCTGGGTAAATCTAGATAGATTTTGGCAAAGTTGCCTTCTTGAGAGTTTTAGATCTTTCTTTTATCTTTCCAACGGTATATAGTATGAAAATTTTGGACATATGAATCAAAAGTTATGATCTTTATAAGTGGAGATGCAAAAGAAAGAAGGAATTTTTTTCGTCTTACTTATTGTTCACCTAAGACGCTTCGTCTTAGTTTTGCATCTTAGTATGACGTCAGCATCGTCTTAGTCTTCTTTTGTATTAGTTTTGATACCTAAGACGTTTCGTCTTAGTTTTGCGTCTCAGTATGACATCAGCATCATCTTAATATGACATCAGTATCGTCTTAGTCTTCTTTCGTCTTAGTTTTGGTACCCAAGACGCTTCTTCTTAGTTACTGTTCATTCGCTTCGTCTCAGTTACTGTTCATTCGCTTCGTCTCAGTTACTGTTCATTCGTTTCGTCTCAGTTACTGTTCATTCGCTTCGTCTCAGTTACTATTCATTCGTTTCGTCTCAGTTATTGTTCATTCATTTCGTCTCAGTTACTATTCACTCGCTTCGTCTTAGTTACTGTCCATTCGTTTCGTCTCAGTTACTGTTCAGTCGCTTCGTCTCAGTTACTGTTCATTCGCTTCATCTTAGTTACTGTTCATTTGCTTCGCCTCAGTTATTGTTCATTCGCTTTGTCTCAGTTACTGTTCATTCGTTTCATCTCAGTTACTGTTCACTCGCTTCATTTTAGTTACTGTTCATTCGGTTCGTCTCAGTTACTGTTCATTGGCTTCATCTTAGTTTGACTTTTTGCTTCTTAGTTTGACCGTCTTAGTTTGTCATTTTCTGCATCGTCTTAGTTTGTATCGTCATCTTCTGTCCTATTTCTGATCCTTTTAGATGCAGAATCTCGCTTTTTGGTCTTCATAAAAGTTAGAAGTCTTCTTTCAAACAGACTAAAAACGAAGTCAATCCGACACCTAGACTGAGAGTTATGGCATTTGCGCCAAAACATGTACAATATGAATAAAGACATGAGCATATTGGATTCTTTTGGTCATAACTCCTTCTCTAGACATCCAAATGACTTGATTCTTGAAACATGGATTCATAAGATATTTCTCTACATCTTTACCAAAAATCATGGCCATATGAAATAAATTGAGAAAGATTGAGCAAAAAAGTGGAACGGGTACAGTGAATGTGCTCTTAAATAATTTGAACATACTTCAGTATTTTGAGTATACCTGGATCTATAGAATTCCAAATGAGATGATTTCTAATTTGTGGTAAACAAGAAACACGGAGCTACAAATGGCATGAAGAACATGGAATCTAATTCAGTCTCTAAGATATTTAAATTTCAGATGGAATTTGTGCATAGTATATTGTTTTGGACAAGAGCAGTCCAAAACTGTTTGAGGTATATCTTCCTATTTACTAAACCAAGTTGAGTGATTTTGGTGCCAATGGATTCATAGGACATAAAGGAATACATTTCTAGAAGAAGGTATGACCCAATTACTTCAGCTTCACTTTCTGATTTAATGTGAATAGTTGACCCGAAAGGGGTGACTTGGAAAAAAAAACAAAGATGAGTTTTGATATGAGGTCGATCTTGTGATAAAATTGATGGATTGATACCCGAGGTTGTCATGAACATGCATTGTACATATTTCATTGCATTCATGTGCATTATTAAAAACCTATAAATATGCAGATTGTGATATATGTGTATGTTATTTATTATAGAGGAGCAATTGGAACATCAACCTCCAGACGTTGCTGGATCTTCCAGGCATTAGCTTCGGGAGAAACTTGTGAGTCAACCTAGATGATTTCCTAGGATTGATTAGCTTTGAATTATTTGATGTGTTAGCTTCCAATTATAAATTGTTTGTGATTTGATTTGAATTCCGGCTTAAAGTCCGAGGAGTTTGTTATGTAGATATAGGTATTGGAAGTGCTTTCTTTTGATCTGAAATCCTATATGATGTGTGAATTCTCAATGAAAGTTGAATGTCAGACTTAGGTCCAATGATAATGAGTTTCTGATTAAATATCGCATGTGATTATCTGATATGGCATAATAAGTATTTGGTGCATTTCATAAAATGCATGCTCAGATAAAGGTGTTGTGACTTGAGTAGCCCATATGAAGCGCTTCCACGTAGAGCTTTGCTCCGTGATATATGTTCTGTATACAGAGCTATGCTCTGTGATTCTGTTTCGACTAAGCCCTATGGGCCAGTATTTGTGTATAAGTATGTGATAGGCACTCGGTCACAACAATAAGAACGAATGCGAGTCTTATGTATATAACATTATAAGATTGAAATCCATTGAATGAATATTTGTGAAATATGTGATATATGTGTGTGATCCGGTGAACTCATCAATGATGGTTCACTCATTGAGTTCGCAAAGCTCACCAAAATTGCAACGTTGTCTTTTCAGGACCGAGTGACGACTTTAGCTACTGAGAGGCTCCACTATCGTGTAGATTGTATTTTAATGAGAGCAGTCATGGCTTAAAGGTCGATCAGCTGGGATTTTTGGATGGCTTAGATAGATTTGTTATGTTTTCTACTTTCATGTAATACAATGGTGCTAGGTTTTGTTAATGTACTTGTGAAAAAGTCAAAAAACCTAATGTAGACTTTTGGTTTGAATTAATGAAATGAGGGAAAAGATGGTTTTAAAAATATTGTGATTTTTCTTTTGATGCTTCATAAGCGATTAATGATATGATGCCATGTGAAGTAAGTATAGTGTTTGAACATAACGTGCCCATATCGTAGGATATGTGCCGGAATGACCTTCGGGCATCCCGATGTGTACCCTGTGATAAGGGGGTGCTACATCTACAACCTATCATCCACAAAAGAACGGACAAGTAGACGTGTCAAATAGAGAAATCAAGTCCATTTTTTAGAAAATGGTGAGCCCAATTTTGTAAAGATTGGAGTCAAAGACTTGATGATGTTCTTTGGGCATATAGGACTGCATACAAGACACTGATTGGAATGTCTCCATACTGACTAATATATGAAGAATCGTTTCATCTTCTAGTAGAAATTGAGCATAAGGCCTTTTGGACCATTAAGCAATGCAATATGAAGATGGATGCGGTGGGTAAATAGAGGAAACTGCAACTGCAAGAATTAGAATAGCTTAGACTTGAATCTTATGAGAATGCAAAAATTTACAAGGAAAAGATGAAACCATTTCATGAGAAGATGATTGTTAGGAAGAATTTTATGGCTGGACAAAAAAATTTTCTATACCATTCACTACATAGGCTTTTTTCGGGTATATTACATTCCCATTGGAATGGACCTTTTGTTATTATTAATGTATTTCCATATGATGCAGTTGAAGTTGAAAGCTTACAGACTAACAAGAAATTCAAAGTCAATGGTCATCGACTGAAACCGTTCTATGAAGGATTTGAAGCGGAGGATATGGAAGTGATAGGGTTAAAAAACCGTCATTATAAAAACTGAGCAACATGGAGTCAAGCCAACGACGATAAACAAAGATGTTACTTGGGAGGCAACCCAAGGGAAGTTGATTTCTGTCTCTTTACATTTTCACAATTGCTATTTTCCTTAAGTTCCCCATTTATTGCATTTGATGTTACATTGTGGACAATGTAAGTTTCAAATGTAGGGGTGGAGATCTTAGTTTGATATTAGCTTTTATGCATTCTTTTTTAGCTTAATTGTTACTTATATGACTTTTTGGGCAGTTTTTAAAATCAAACAAATAAAATCGAAAATTTTCTTGTTTTCTTTTGCTTTTAAGGTTATTTAGTCTTAATTAGAGTGTGAATTGACTAGAAAAACTTGTGGCAACCTTAAAATGTACTTTTTTCTTGTGATTAGTTAATGTGCAATATTCTTTAGAAGAGCAGTGACTAGTGGTAAACAAAAACTAGTGAGTTTTTGAGACGTATTAGACTGATAGATTCATATCAATCTCACTGTCTTTGTTTTGTATCACCTTCATGACATATACACCCTTACTTTGTATTGATTTTTATTCGAGATCACATTTTTATCACATGCATTTTTATGAAAATGATTAGGCATTCTTTATTAATTACGAACTACATTAGCCAAATAGCCTACCATTTATATGAATTTTCCTTTGCTAACCCCCTTTGAATTTTATTAGCCTTTTCTGTTATATAAACCACATTATATGCACCGAACCAAATGTCCTACCCAAGCCTTAAAGCTAGTGAAGCAATTGTTAATTCTTGATGAATGTGATTGTACAAAAGCCTAAGTGTGGGGATATGCATACATATGGGTTGGTTATAGTTGTTAAAATTCCATGTTATCAATCATATGTTGAAATAGCTTCTATCACTTTTATATTCAAAAAAGGAAAAAAGAGAAAAAGAAAAAAAGATGTGAGTTTGAATTAAAGTTGCAAGGAGGAAATACAACTGTTATGAAAAGTTGTTAATTAATAGTTCATCCTCCTATAGTTGTATTGAATGGGTGTTTGAATATATTGCATATGAGGAGGACATTGTTTTGGATGAAGCATTTTGTGTTATGTTCATTTGGCTTATGGTATGAGAGTTGAATCGAGTTAGAAACATAGTTGTTGCATTCTTCATGCTAATGGTACCCAGTTTTGAATGAATGTCTACTTGTGCAATTGATATCTTATTCATTGTTATTTTTTCTTCACTAGCTTGATGGATTTTATACTACATTACCCAAAATACAACTCATCTTACCCTTAATTACCCATATTAAAACCCTACAAAAATCCTTTTTTATTATTATGCATGTGACTTTTAGTGGTGGAGAAAGGAAATGATATGCAAAGTTGTGCATTGTTGTAATCAAGAATGGTGTTTAAGTGTACCTATGGAAATATCTTGTTTAAACACCTTTTGTCTAAATCTACCTCTAAATTACTCAATTTCTAAGCGTGATGAATGTTAATTGATCTAGATTAGAAGCTCTGAATGTTAAATTATTGCTATAAGTTTTGAAAGTCATTAATCTTTACTTATGGTTATCTACTCTTAGGAAAAATGGAAAATGAGTAAAAGTTTTGATTTGTGATTTTGATTTTGACAATTTTCTCGAGGATGGTCAAAAGCTAAATGTAGGGGAACTTGATATGTGTTTAAATGTTGATTCATTTGATATACTACACTTAGTGATTAATGCCTTAGATATGTATAAGACACTCACTTTAACTCATATTTGATCTTAGGTACTTTTCATAAGTAAAGAAGATAAACTCACCCTAAAGCATGTCATTGAAGCCATCTTCTCAATTTCCATATTTTATTGATTCATAGATCATGAAGAAGAAAAGGGTTGAAAGAAGAATAGGCAAGAAAGAATGTCAAATGAAGAACAATGAAAGGAGAGTCTCATGGCCATGCATCATCTCTCACGGTCGTGAGAAATCTCTCCCAACTATGAGAGTGCAATGCACGACCATGCATGGTAAGGCACGATAGAAAACTCTCACAGCTGTGAGAGTGCCATGCACAGCCGTGTATGATAAGGCACGACTGTGAAGACCATTTACAACCATGCATGATAAGTCATGGCTATGAGAAGGCCATGCACGGCCGTGCATGGTAAGGTGCGACCCTGAATTCTCACATCTGGGAATTAATTCGAGAACAAAATGGTGTCCTGGACAAGTTTCATTCAATTTTAAACCTAAGTTTTTCTATATAAGGAAATAAGTGATGGCAGAAGAAAGGATTAAGAAAGAATAGACCTAGCTGATAGGACCTTCTTCTATTTTCTCTTTGGTTATTTCTTCGTTCTTCAACAGTGATAATGGCAATGGAAAGGATGGTTGATGGTGAAAACTTGAAAATGGAGATGGACAACTAACTTTCTTAACATCAATTCGGAGGTGCAATCAAAGCCAAGAAGCACATTAAGCTGATAGTTGTTGTGTATTGAAATGAAACTATTGAAGTTATTTGTCTTAGGATTCAAGTTATCAATCAAGGAAGTCAGTCTAAGCCCTAAGCCAAGATCTGCTTTTTGCCAGTCAACTCTCTGTAGAGAAGTCTCAAGCACTTAACCACTTATTTTGGAAAAGAGAAAATAGGTGGCTTATTGGTACACAGAATAAAAAGAAAGCTTGAAAGTTCAATTAAAGTTCTCCATTAGGGTGACTCGATAGCTAGATTAATACATGAAACATAGCTAGAACTTGAATGCGATATGTAATATTCGTGTTAAAGGTTGTATGTGGCAACTAGTGGTATTAAATCGTTAGAGATAACATAGCAAAAGTTAAATAATCTGAGTTTGTGTGATTGTTACTTAGATTGATCTGTTCTCACTTTTAATGCGACTGTCCAAATAAACTTAGAGAGCTTGTTCTAGGTTTCTCGATAGTTAGGGTTAATTAATGAGCTCTTCTTGATTAACTATGATCTAAGGAAAAATAAAAATTAGTAGAGCTTGTTGTTAGTTCACAATCAATAGTCTTAAGAGAGGTGTAAAAGAAATAATTTAATGACATATGTGAAATTTTGATTAGGCTGAGATTAAACCACAAAACTAGATTTCACCTCATTCATCAACTTTATCAATTTACTGTAGTTTAATTTGATTTGTTTTTATAGATTTAATTTTACTTTGTCTTTTAATTTGCTTCAAACTAAAAACTTCGTTGTTTTGCTTATATAGATAATTTAGGAAAGTAATTGAAATTAATCTTTGTGGAATCAACCTAGACTTACCTCTATCTACAATTTAGTCTAGTTATTTGGTAGTGTTACGGCATGTGACCAATGTTCATGCTATTCAGGATCTATTAAAGGAAAGCTCTCAACAAGTGGCCCATTTAATTACTCATATTTCTAAATTTGTAGCAGGTGGTATCTCTTAAGCTCATGCTTGTGGAATTTTAACTGATTTTACTCATACTAGTGATGCATATTCTCCTTTGTTGTTTCAAGAAGTGAATGATATTGGCAGTTATCCTGGACAATAACCTAGGAGATATGACCCTTTTTCAAATTCATATAAGAGGTGGAAAGATCATCCAAACCTTAGATATGAACCTAGGACAAACCCACCTACTTTTACCACTAATAAGGATAATACAAGATCTTCTTTTGTTCCCAACCCATCTCAAAACCAACCTACTGGTCCTTCTGTAGAAGACATAGTGAAACAACTAGCTAATTAGATTGCATTAAGTTCACACTCAGGGGTAAAATACAAAAAAAAAAGATGCACATTTATAACACCTAAAAACCTTATGCACATTTATAACAACTAAAAACCTAAATAGGACAAGTTTGTACTAGCCTGAGTCATGTAGAAATCTAGCTATTTAGGAAACTTCTTGACCAATCCATCCTAAGCTCCAAAGAAAATGCTAGTGCAATATTGTTTAGGAATGGGAAAGAATTGAGAGAACGTAAAGAAAGCAAAAAAAAAAGTCATGAGGTAGACAAAGAGTTAAAGTGACTCTAGGATTGCAAAGGAAAATAAGAAAGAAGAAAATAAAGAGACATCAAAAGTAGATACTATTAGTGATTAATCAATTGAGAAGTTTGAAACTATTCTTCCTTTTCCTTCCAAGTTAGTGAAATCAAAAAATGAGGTAGCAAATCAAGAGATTCTTGAAACTTTCAGGAAGCTTGAGGTTAATATTCCTCTCTTATAGGCCATTAAACAAATACCTAGACATGCTAAATTTGTAAAGGAACTATATACCAACAAGAGGCGCTTCAAGGAAAATGAAAAGATAAGCAAGGGAGAGAATGTGTCAGTCATGATTCAAAAAAAGATATCCCCAAAATGCAAGGACTCTGATATGTTTACCATCCCTTGTAAGATAGGAAATATTAGCTTCCATAAATATTATGCCAGACTCTCTTAAGTTAGGTCCTTTGAAAAAGATAGGGTTAGTAATTCAACTTCCTAACATGTCGAATGCATATGTTGATGGTGTGCTTGAAGATGTTTTGGTGCAAGTTAATAAGTTAGTTTTTCTAGCTAATTTTTGTGTTCTAGATATGGGAGAAACTTTTGGTTGCCCAAGGAGGTACATTTGCTATTAGGATGATCCTTTCTTAAAACAACAAGATTGAAGATAGAAACTCACGAATGTGACCTAACCATGGAATTTGATGAAGAGGTTATTAGGTTTAACATTTTTTATGCTATTTGATACCTCGATTATTAGACCCAGAACTTTTATTAGAAGATTAGAGCTGGTGAACGAGAAAATTTGGTGATTCGTCCTGAGTAAAGAACAAATGATGAAAATTCTTGAACCAAGAAATGATAGGCAAGGGTAAAGT
>JANVCQ010000193.1:25221-37290 GCA_025531925.1 Erythroxylum plowmanianum | reverse complement strand
ATTGACTTCTACAAGTCCTTTAGGGTGCAATTAAGCCTTTCGATAACACACCATTTTGTTCAAAACTATTCAGCATAGTGAATTAAATAACTATTCTAATTGATTTCATATATCTGACAAACAGATCTTTTAAAGTTCTGAAACACCATGTTTGCCATGATATTCTCCTCTACAGTCAAATCTGACTATCTTGATGAATTTTTCCAATTGGTTCTCAAATTTCAATCATTAAGGAAGAACGCATAACTGTAATAGGAATAATCATCAACAAATGCCAAAATACATTTAGAATTGCATAATGCAACTATATAAGGTCTACCGATATCTTTATGTATCAGACTCAACAAGTTATAAGCATGAATTGGCTTCAATATCCTTATTAGTCAACTTACCCCTGTGTATCAGACTCAACAAGTTATAAGTATGAGTTGGCTTCAATATCTTTATTAGTCAACTTACCCCTGTAACAGTCAGCACATGTTCCTAGATCATCATAATCTAGAATTGAGAAATATTTTCCTTGATCAATCTCTCAACCCTAGCTCTAGAAATGTGGCTTAAACTTTTATGTCACACCATGTATGACTTCTCATTCATCAGGGTTCTTCTTTTTATAACTTGTTTAGCAAGATAGGAAGAAGCATATATCTAATTCGGGGTAAGATACATTTTATACAAACCATATAACAAGAAGGTTGTACCATTATGTTTTACGTTAAACAACAACTGTACAACAGAAACATTAAATACAAAACATTAACCCTTTTTGTCCAAAATTGATCAAAAGATCACGTATAAAATGTGTCGTGTAAAACTCAAATGAAACTTACGACAAAGTTCAGTACATACATCCCCTATAGATATTACTTTCAGTTCTTTATTACTGTGAACCATCAGTTTCTCCTTTCCTTTATTTGGCTTTATCTTGTATATGAACCCTTGCATTGTGGAAGTATCTTGATCTGATGCTCCACTAAATATCCACCATGTATTTAATGAGACTATCACAAATTAGATTAATAAATTGACAAGTCAAAGAGTAACTTGATTGTCACAGCCTTTCATTTAAACCTCATACTACTGGTTTCTTTATGTCCCTAGGACCTTTACCAACATTAAATTGACCATCATCAAAGTGCGGAGAAAACACCCCGACGCACTCTTACAAGAAATCTGAAATTTTTGTGTGTTTTTTCAAAGCACTATAGCTACCTATACGTGACATGTGTGCAACGCACGCATCTCCATATGTCGTCCATCCGACGTGCCACGTGTATCACACGCCCACCGTTCCACGCTCGTGGGAGAGCGTGACACATGCCAGTCGCCCCGCTGCCCACTGGAGCAACGAATCGGCATGCTGTTGACTCATGCACCGCACGTGCCAACAATACACTACTGTTCGCAGCTACTGTAGCAACGTTGGGCACTTGTTGTGAACGCGCCTAACTTTTTCTCTCCTACCGACGCTGGAGATGATTGTTGGTGTCCCAGGATGTCGTTTTTTGCTCCATTCGGTCAGTTTTTAACCTATTTTTCATAGCTAGCCTTATATATACCACTTTTATGTAATTATATACGTAAAAAAAATCAAAATTTGAGGAAAACTATATGAGATGAAAAATAGAAAATCTTCGTTTATGGCAATTCGATTACGTAACCACTTTGATACCACATGTAATACATAGTACAGACCTTATTACGTACCTAGGATCATACATGAAAGAATTAAAAACGAAGGTAATGCAAAATTTCTGATTTCGGTTTCATCTCTGATTCCGATGTCGTTTTCGAGTACCAAACGATTACGAATCTCCCAAGACCTTTATGGAAAATGTTTCTTGACACAAGGTTTAGGTCTTTCTACAGTTTTCTCAATACGTAAGCCCTCTTAATCGATCAGAAAATTCTTATGCTTACGATTGATATGAACAACTGCAGGAAACCTTAACATTTATATATATATTTCATATCAGGCTTTCCTATAATAAGGTCGATATGAGTTTGATCCACACTAATTGGAATTCATTTTTCACCCAAACTTTGACCCATTAATCTAGATCATCTATTGGGTTACTTTATTATCTTTATCTGCATCAAATTACGTAACTTAACCGATAATTTATTAGAAAATCAAAAAATGCAATTAATAATTGCCCAATTTTACGGAAAAGGATAAAATTGTCCAAACACTAAAAAGTCATTAATGGAAATTACGATTATCATTTTAAAAGAAGCATTAAGAGGCTGCAATTCTTAAACCGGGATTGGGGTGTAATTGGGGAAGTCGGTGTAAATAGAGGGGATTCTATGTAATTAAGCTTATATGCTGAGTGTTATGTGAAAATGTAAAAATGACAAATAAGACCTTCAATAATCGGCAAATGTCCCCTTGCCATAATTTCAGACACTTGGGGGCCCTTGAAGTTGGCTTGGAGATCTGTTTTCGGCACTGTAAAGCACATGCACTTGTTTTTGTAGCCTTGTGGCTGCTTCCCCGAAACTGCACTCTTTTTCCTTTCAACACAAAATTGACATCCTGACCTCTTTCAAACCGTTCGATCATTTTGAATCTTGACTTTGCTCTTAATTTTTAATATTAACATTTAAAAATCTCACCATAATTTAATAATGTTAAAAAATTACTAAATATATGATCGAAATTTCTAAAATCACAATAAAGTTTGCCAAAACATTTATAAAGCTCTGTTTGTGTATATTTTTTATTGACTATCATGTATGAGAATGAAATTTTTATTGGGTGTTGTCACACCGTAATTAAGGTATTAGAATTTACGCTTATTATCATTTTCTCAAGCTTCTTTTAACTGGTTTGTTTTGTTTTTGTTTTTACTGTTTGACAAAACCCACTTCACAACATTTCTTAATTACTTAAAAGCTTGTCTGGAATTTTGGCCAAAGGGCCCCATTAAAAGGTGGAAACAGGTTGGATTAGTAAGGCTTCCAAAAAATTATTCTTTCCAAACTCTCTAATTAATTAATCTTAATGGTGAGGTGGTCCACATAGAGCAAATGTTAGTTTCCATCTGTGCTTAATTAATACTCCCCTAATGCAATTTAATATTCCATGCTAAAGAATTATATGAACTATCATGCTGCTGTAACGTTCCCAATCATTGAGAGAAAATAAATTTAATCTCACCGCAGAATCCCATCTATAGACTATAGTTATTTTAATGGCCAAGGTCGTATTGACATTATAGACACTAGTTTTATTGTCGTATTCAGACAGATATAAAGTAGTTTATGTAGCTGTGTCAAACGATTTTAGATTTTAATAAAGAAGTAGACACTTTTGGTTGAATGTTTATTTAGTATATGAAAATTTTCAAAAAGATAATTCTTACAACCCAACACCAAGTCTTTACATTCTATAGACTAGATAACTTTGAATAATATTTCCTAGTTATCTTAATGAATGTCTGCCAATGAGAGTGTAACATGAAGTTGGTAAAGCTTGACGGTGTGGCGTGTTTCGAATTAAACTTAGCACCTGTTTGATTCAACTTTTGGAACCTCCAAAAATACTTTTTTTCACCGCAAAAGCTATTTTAATGAAAAAAATGAATGTTTGACTGAAAACTTCAAAAATATTTTTGAAGTAGAAATAGCTTTTTTAAAAACTAAAATACAACTTTTTCAGAAGCTAAAATTTGGAGCTTTTCAGAAAAGTCCTAAATTTCAGCTTCTTCAAGTAGATCAATTCGCGTCACTTACGTATATATCAAATTTTAGACGTCTTTTCGTTTCTTTGGCTTTCTTCTCTATTCACTCACACACTCACGACTCATCTTCTCTAATCACTCACAACTCATCTTCTGACTACACCCATTCCTCTTTATATCTTTTGTTGTTGGGTGTTTGCGTTAAAGGCAAACGTTCGACGTCTGCGTCAATCGTCTGCATTGTTGACGCAGACCTTCGTCTGCGTGAACGTCTGCGTTGTTCGTCTGCATCAAGTCTGCATTAGTTAAACTTACTCGGATTCAAGACGTGGCTCTATTGAAGTTGATCATTAAATTGATGATCAAGCCGTGAAATTAAGTCAATGTAGTTATTGATTAAGTTTACTACTATGATATGATTCTTTGATAATTTCTTTTTCTTTAAAATATAAATTATATGTTTTAAATAAATTCGTTAACAGTCAACAACATTAAAATTAGACTGAAGACAGGTTGTGGTGAACACATACGAATACACGTGAGGTGTTTACCATCATGATTGTATCTAAAGATGGAATTGCGTTTGTGACAGAGATGAAATCTAAGTTGGTAGTGAATCTTCATGGAAGTGATAAGAGCGCAACTACGTCGTCACCTTCAATGTAATAAATATAGAGGTGGGTAAGCATTACACTTGGAGGTTTTAGTATTAGCTGTATGCACAAGGAATCTATCATCTTCAATTCACACGAAGCTGAAAATGGCAAAAATTAAGAACTGTTATTTGTGAAATGGAGAAACAAAGGTGGGTGAGGTAATTAGCAGCACCTAGTGGAGTTTATCAGAAATGAGAAAGACATCATCTTATGTATAGAGAATATGATCAATACTATTTAATTCTTTCCACGTAAGTGATTATGACGACTTGGAATGAATTGCCCTAAAAGAGGTACAAACAGTGATTAGGAGCATCCCCTTTCTCTTTCGCACTCGTGAGCTCAGGAATTTTGGGAGTGGCTTTAGCAATTTTCCTCTTCCCCCTAAGTCAACTCCTTCTTGTTAGTGGATCCAAAGTACATCGTCAGATTTTTATCTTTGCTTTTAAGTTTCTCTTCATTTTTTGGTCGTTTTAGACATGCAATAGAATTTGGGATTGATATTGTTTTGTCAGCCTGTTATGTACTTAGAACGTCAGTGAACTGCAAGAATCCATATATGCTTATACATCTTGCTCTTAATGTTATTGAAAATATTTTAAAAATTGAAGATCAAATAAAAGGAAAGGTTTAAAGTTTAAAGATTTAATCGGTAGTAAATTGCTATAAAATCGGCCAAAATATTGCAAGTGTAGTTTTCTTTCAATACAACATATATCTTCTATGGTTACTAATTAACACTTATCGCAGTAAAACAAATACAACAAAAATCTCTATAAAGTTGATACTCAATAAATTAATAACTTTCATGTTATAAAATTTTTAATGATCTTAAGTTGAGTTAATAATTTTGATAAATTAATAATTCTTATGAAAAATATAATATAATTTTGTGGTCTCATTCATATCATAAATTAATAATTTGATAAAATTTAAATTTTATTTATAATTGATTATGATATTTTTTAAATTATGATTTTATTGTAAATGATAAATTTGTGTTTTAAGACGAAGAAAAAGGTGTGGCTTAACATCAATTGTTGCATAGTAATAAGGCAAACCCACAGTGGTTGCAAAGACATTAATTCTCTTCCCCTTGACGAGACGGATGCAACTCTGTCTATTATTAATTTGCATCTCCTCACCTTGTCAGCAGAGATAAAGAAAAAAGAAGCTTTTGGCCAAAATGGAAATGAAAAATGGAGATAGAGAAGAAGCAGAGTGACTTTTAACACCTTATTGACTGTGACTTTGCTCTGTTGGAGGCTGCCTCTTATATTATTTCAACTCTCTTTCTCGGCTCCTACTTCTTTTGTCAATTGTCAGCCTCCTTTTAACTCTCTCTCTCTCTCCCTCGCTCCTGCTTTCTGCTTACATCTTCTCAACCGAAGGAAAGCATTCTTCTAACGAAAATTCTTTTTCCTGATTAGGCCACCTGTTCTAGTTGCTGACACTAGACCTAGGATTTAACAAAAGACTTTGCTGCTTTAGGAAAGGTCTCTGCGTCCCTCATTGCAGTTGGGTTTTGCTTGAAATGGGGAGGCACTCTTGCTGCTACAAGCAGAAGTTAAGGAAAGGACTGTGGTCACCAGAAGAAGATGAGAAGCTTTTGAGGCATATTACCAAGTATGGCCATGGTTGTTGGAGCTCTGTCCCCAAACAAGCTGGTATGATTGAACCTCATGTTCGTTCCTCAATTTTGTTCAGTAGCAGATTATGTTTCTTGATAATGGTTGGCTAAGTTTTGCAGGTTTGCAGAGGTGTGGAAAGAGCTGTCGATTGAGGTGGATTAACTACCTCAGGCCTGATTTGAAGAGAGGTTCATTCTCACAACAGGAAGAGAACCTCATCATTGAGCTTCATGCTGTTTTGGGAAACAGGTACTGTTCTCTTGATTAATTAGGCAGGCGTTTGCTTGGGAATTCTCATTCTTTATTATTAAAAACACAATGCTTTCTTTTATATGATTACGCAGGTGGTCTCAAATTGCAGCACAATTGCCTGGTAGGACAGACAATGAGATAAAGAATTTGTGGAACTCTTGCTTGAAGAAAAAACTTAGGCAGAAAGGCATTGACCCTGTTACTCACAAACTACTCTCAGAGGTTGAAAATGGAGAAGTCAAGAGCCAAACTGCCAATACCAGTCAGGACAAAATCTTTGGGGCTTCAAGTGAGCTCAATCTCCTCAAAGTCGATTGCTCTATGCAAGGTGCAAATTTACAAGAGAGCAGACCATCTTCAATTTCTCCACAGGGTTATGGAGTGCATGAGGAAGGTTCTCCTAACTCCAAGACCATAAGCACTTGTGATAGTAATACTATTAACCGGAGTAGCAACAACAGTTTGATGACACCTACCAGCAACAAAGAGTTTTTCTTGGACAGGTTTGGAAACTCCATCCGTGAAACTACTACAACCAATTGTCAACCTTCGGAATTGGTCGGACATTTCCCTTTTCAGCAAATGTCCAGTGCTAAGCTCATAACAAACACAATCCCCTCTCTCTGGTTCCCACAAACAGGCAAAAGTTTTGACATGAATTCTGAATTCTCTTCCAGTGTAATATCCACCATTCTTCCGTCAACAACAAGTTCATTTCTTTCTACTTCTATGGGCTACAAGCCGTCGGTTACTCTTTCTTCTGATAACCCTTCCGTACCATCATTAGTAATCAGCAGTTCTCGGTTCTGGGAAGCTCCAGCCAATAATGTTAATGGCAGTAGTGGAAGTACTAATAGTGGTGAGCTGCAAAGCAGCAACACTTTCTTCGAAAATACCATTTTTTCTTGGGGATTGGGGGACTGCAACTCCACTGATAAAGAGGTCCAAAACCATCCAATGGAAAGTCAACAGGAGGACATCAAATGGCCAGAATACCTTCAAAATCCATTGTTAATGACTGCTGCTTTACAGAATCATAATCCCCAATCTTTGTTCAATGAGATAAAATCAGAAGCACATTTCCTGACTGGAAATTCAGCTGCTATGTGGCCTCATAACCTGCAGCAACAAGAACCCTTGCAAAATTCTGGTATTGCTGCTAAGGATATCCAGAGACTCACAGCAGCCTATGGACATATTTAGCTTTCATTTGGCTAGAGGAGGCCATCCGATTACGAAAAGAAAATGAAGAAGCTTGAACAAATGCTCTTTTCTTCAATTACAGGTGTGTGCAACAGAATTTTCTATTGTATATAGGTCTGATACGAAACTCATTTCTCCAATTCTCTCTTGTTCTGAAACATAATTGCGCGGAGAATATCTTTTCTTGTTAGCTTTCGACTTGTGGGCTTAGGGCAAATTTGCAGAATAAGGCGTGTTTCAATCCTTGTCTTCTCTTACCTCATGGATATGCATCATTGTCACACTTTTGCAGCTGCCATTGACAAATCCGCGGAAAAGAAACATATTTTGTTCATAATACATGAGATTTAATGTGGGTTTTTCTTGTTTTACTAGTAATGAAGTAAAAGGAGGCATCTTTCACATCTTGCCTAGAGCTCCAACAGCTTATCCAAATATCTCAATTACTGCAAACAAAAGTACAGGGAAATTAAAAGATAGCTTTTGTTGTCACCTTTTATCCCATCAAGCTGAACGATTTAACCCTTGTTGTCATCAATTCAAGAGATAATTAATAATTATTTTCAGAACAGCTTTATCACTTTAATTTTCAAAACGTTACTACTTAACTGGCTGTCTTTTCACTTAAACATATCAAAAACAACATCAGCAATAAGTTTTGCTTTTCTTCAGTTGCAAGACTCAAGGAGCTATCAACTCCTCTTTCCGATGCCCAACCCCCTAATAAAGCTCACCCCTTTATGGTAGCTGACGCGCCACACACAAATACCACACATGTGTCCACGCAAGTGCGTAAATGTATACGGGCAAGACGTGAGATACTTCTTATTGTACTGAGAGTTGCTCCGTACACAGAGATTATGACCCCTAATCCAATAAGGGCCATGTAGTTTGCCAACTTCTTTGCAGCTTCTTTGAGACACAACATTATCGTAAAAAACACGTTATAAAGCAAGAAACTTCCTGTTCAAGGGAGAAAAAGAGAACAGTCCGTTTAATGGTGAAAATACAAAAGTTACAGATATGGCCAATCAAGTCATTGCCATTCAATTGTCAGCATATGATAAAGTCCTGCAGTTCTGCAAATATTCCCCCCTAGAATTGTATCGTGACTGGACATTTATTTACCCCCTTTAGTCCATGAGTTAACTCAAGAGTTTGGGTTAAAATGATGATTTGGTAAGAAATTTTCCTACAAGTCACCAAAGATGACATAGCTACATGCAGAATAGCAGAAAAAGGAAGACAAGCCTCTGTCCACTAGTCCAGAGCCAAAAAGAAGAATGCAACTATTGTTTTCCTTTTTCTTTTTCGGTTATAAAACTTCTTTACTAGGTGCTTCTTCAGCACATACTTTCCAGTTGTCTGCCTTTATATGTATCCCTTATTTGACTCAGGAATATTAAGGAATTGGCATTTTTTGGTCGTGAATGTATCTGAGGAGCCAGATTCTGAGAACTAACTGAAATTTTTATTCATCAAACAGTATTCTCGATGGCCAATTCTTGGTTTCGTGTTAAAGTTCACTGCAAACGGTGACTGGAATTTTCCTTGCTTGATTCAGAAACAGAAATATATAGTTAGAGCAGAATAGTAAGTGGATATAATAATTTTGCTCAAAGGGCATCTTTTGAACGGCCATATACGTACAGTGGTGATCAGTTGTCAGGCAATAATTATTTATCCCAACTTAGAAGAATTGTTTCCCCAATTCTCGATATTCGCATAAGATTAAGTCGACACTGACAACAATTTTCTGTTTGTCTTAACCAATGAAATTCATTCAACATCTCAAAGTCAATCACTCACAATTAACTAGATGTCTTGCGTGTGAACGTGAACGTGAAGAAAGAGAACCATTTTACTAAAGTGGTTTAATAAAAAATGCGTGAATTCATTATTATCCTATTGGATCGAATTTGTCAGCTAAGTACATAGTTAAAGGACCAATTTGTCTTTAAGATTCTTTCAATACACGCAAACAAAACTCAAATTATCTAGTATACATGTGAAGGAAGAGCCCCCAGGACTTTTGTTGAGTATTGTTGTTGTTATACTACATCTGAAGAAAGAGCCATTGATTTCCTCAATAACCAACAAATAAAAATGTCAAGGCTAGTAGAAAAATAAGATTTTTCATGCTTTTTTAATCAGAATGAATCTATTCACTTTTTTTTTCTTTATTTTACAAGAGGAAACCAAAACAAAAGGAAAATTGTTATGTAATTACATAAGTGAGTAAGGTGAATTGTTTTTATTGAGAAATACTGTGTAACAAAAATACAAAAGAAAGAAATAAGCATACTAAATTTGTTTTAACATGGTTTGGTTAATTTTTAATGTGCTTACATTTTCAAAAGTAAAAATGAGTAATTTTACTTTTTAATTAAATCTCTCCCTTGGAGATGGCAAAATTTTCTTTCTCATATAATTAGGTTTATAATAAATATATCAATATGTAAAGTCCATCTAGTTAATTCAACACAACTTACAGTTTATCAAATGCAATCTAGTTCGAACATAACTTTAATAGGTCATATAATATTTCCAGAGTTTGAAAATGCATTTAGATAAAATAGTTAATCATGAACACGGGTTAGAACACTATCATATCATAAGTTGTGTAACTCACTATCTTTGTTTGTACATGGACACAAACTTTGACACACCCATGTAGTCTCTGGCTTTGTTTAGACATGGATATGGGCATTGATATGCTTGTATCCTATGGCCATATACTTCTCCAAAAAAGTCTTCACCATATCAATAAGCCTTAATCTAACTCATGTTTTGCCCTCTATATGCCAAAGAAGAACACACCCTGACAAATGGTTGTGCATCAAGTCGTATTCATTTAAAGATTTTCAAGAAACATCTTCGTTCTTTTAGAAATACTCCAAGATTGAACGCTCATGTATATGAGCTATACATAACAATCTCCACTTAGACAGATATACTTTAGTCAATCAACACACTTCAAGAAATGCTTTCAAGGTTGTATGTCTGTATATATGAGTCATGGATATTAATTTCTACCTCGATGAATAAACTTTATATATGTTAGGTTATAGCTATATCTAATATCTCAACAAAATAATCAAGTTGAACTTCTTCATGGTAATCAATTTGTTAACATGTCAGGTGCATTCTCTAAAGTGTGATCCTTTTTTATTATGATTTAATCAAATACAATCAATTCTCTAATCTTTTGAAACCTTACATTTTCCACCATATCAACTATTCGTTTATCTTTCTTCTGCTTATATATAGTATCTTAAAATATAGTTAGATCTCAATAACTGATAATTAGAGCATATAAGATTATGGCTTTCCAATTATTTCTTCTTAGTAGTTTGATGACATGTCTCACTCTATACTTGATTATATTATGCCAGCAATAGTCTCCTGAAATTATTTTTTATTTTCTAAACCAAAATTTCTATTCTTTTTAACATTTGTTCCAGGTTGGTCTAGTTTTATCTGTAACACCTTTGAATTAATACTGCTTTTTTACTGACTTGAACGTGTTCTCTCCATATGCTTGTCTTAACATATAATGTTCCTTAAACACTGAATCTTTAAACTTTATCTTATATTTTTTACTAAACATTCAAAACTTGTAAAAGTCTAACTTTTAGTATTTAACACCCTTCAACTAACTCCCTTTATAAAGTTATATCATCCCTCACTATGATAATCTACTTGCATGAGTCATAATACATTACTATCTTTGATCATATTGATGCAACTTCTCCACTTACAAATATGCTCTCTATCAATACATGGATATTTCTTGCTAGTTTGACCTTTTTATCATATTTATCACACTTTTATCACTTTAAAGTTATATTTTATCGATGTTATAGTCAAAACTATTCACATGTAAGGTATCTAAAGAGGTCATATTCTTCCTCAAATCTAGTGTATGTCGAACATCACATACCATCCCAATAATACCATCAAATATCTAGATCTTAATTTGTCCTGTTCGGATTATTTTGTAAGTTTTATCATCCCCTAATTATAAACTGCCAAAGTTTCCTAACTTATATAAATAAAAACTAATCCTCTTCTAATGTCATATGATATGAGCATATATAAAATCTATACATCTTAAAGTTGATTGGTTAAAAAGTAGAGCATGTATCCACTGCTATTATTTAAGTCTCCTTAATGCATTAGATTTGTAGAGCTTACTGAATCATCACCTTTTACCATAATTATACTCATTCTTATTTGGACAATCCCTCCTGATTTGCACATCTTGCTTGCACTTGTAGCATCAAACTATCATTTTATCTTTGGGTTTAGATTTATAACTCCTTTTAGATGACTTATCCTTACATTGCTTCCTCCTGTGATCTTAGTTTCCCCCTCATAAACAACCTTTCACTATGTTTTATAGTCATTGGTTATAAGCCAATAACATAATAGTTATGTCTTGTTCACCAACTATCTCCTTACCCAATATAAGCATGATAACTATATGCTTATAAGAAAGACGTACACTACAAGGAAGAATATCACTATAAGAAAGACGTACACTATAAGAAAGACGTACCCAATTGAACCCGATGGCTATACGTGGAAGAATATCACTGCAGCTACTAAACAATTGTACTTTCATGAGTTCGAGGTACA
>JANVCQ010000193.1:0-15635 GCA_025531925.1 Erythroxylum plowmanianum | reverse complement strand
CAACACGATGCGATAGTATTCTTTGTTCACGCATCGGAGGTCGGATTCGCATCGATTTGTCAGAAATTTGTATCGGTTCGAATTCGTTTTCGTTTGTTTCTGAATTCGATTCGCTTCCGTTCATCGTTTCGTATTTGACATATTTGTCCTTTCATTTTCGTTTTGATCCGAGCTAGCGCTTTCGCTTTTGTTTCCGTTTTTTGAGCCCTTCGATTGGCTTTTGAATTCGTTTCGCCTTCGATTCTTCCGCTTCTGCAAACTCTTTAGTCTTTTCGTTTTCGCTTTTCCGGTTGGGGTCTGATTTCGAGATCGGGTCCCAACACATTTGATATATATTAAGATCCATTCTAATAACTAAGGCTATAATCAATCAAAATGATGTAAGCCTTATAACAAATGAGAATTTCTTCTTATAATCAATCTCTTTGATTGGGTATATCTTTTTGCCACTAGGCATGTTTTGTATCTTTTAAAGTTACCATCAATCTTTTAACATTTGAAGAACATATTTGTTCTGGATGGATACACATCTTTTTGGAAGATTATCCAAGTCTTACACTTAGATCGAACTCATTAAAGTTTAATCTTCTTTTATTTCCATAAATCATTCATACTCAGCAAGACTAGGTAGAGCCTTTTCATGTTCCTTGACTTATTACTTTCTTTTGGAGTTACCAAAAAGGTTATTTCTTTCAACTTCAAAATCATATGAAGAATAATCTACTCATAGTATAAGTATAATGAAAATTTGAGAAACAAATCTCTCTACATTTATATTACCCTTATTGGAATTAGATAGTGGTAAAGAGCTCCCACTGGGTTGCAATTGTCGTTTATTAGAAGCCAATTCATCTTCTCCTAAATTTCTCCCACTTGGATTAATATCATTCAATTTGTTTTATCTTACAAGATCATTCTAAATCAGTCTCTTATATAAAGATAAGTTTGGAAATATCAAAATTATTCTCTAAGAATGAGATAGCTTGTGATACAAATTTAATTGCTTGTTTATTATCGTGTTTACCTTTGAACATATATATTTTGGAATATTAAAAATAATATCTTTTAAACATACTCTTATTTCCTTTGGAGCCTAAATTCCTATACTTATAAGAGGGATCAATATAGGTAATGAACACATTCTCAAGAAATCATATATAATTAACTAGGTTTCTCACTTATACATATCTTTTACTGTTTTAAGATATAATTCCATAGGCATCCCATCAAGTACATATTTAATCATGAATGACACATCACCTCGATAGGTAATAGGCAAATGTGCCTATGCCATTATAGACCTAACCATAAGGAGAGTGTTATATTCTCATCTCTACACCACCACCAGCTTATTAGTGGATTCATATAATAGTCATTAGTTATCCACTGAATTTTCATCATATAACCTCTTGAATTGTTCAAAGAAATCTTCTTATACTTGATCAGTTTTTGAAGTCTTTGTCGACTTTATTTTATTGATTCTTAACTAAAGTCATGTACTTCGTGAAACAATAAAATGTTCAAACCTTAAGAAATCAATTAAATATAAATATATTGTGTATAATTATTGATGAATGTGATGAAATAAGTACTTTCATATCATGCTCATATCCGTTTAGCCATATATATCTTAATGAGTAACTTACAATAGCTTAGCAACTTTTTATCCCATGCTCAATAGTTTCTTCTATCTTGTTAGCTAGATAATGTTCATAAGTAAACAATTCTACTTTATGTAGCTCTTCTAATACTAGACTAATGATTTTATCTATTTTATTCAATATGATCAAGTTTAGCATGCCACAAATTGACGTAGACATTATAAAAACTAGATGATATTATTAAACATAAATAATAATTTTACTTTCTTAATAAACAACATCTAATATTGCAAAAACGTCCAATATAAACTATGACTAATATAATTCCAAGAAAATTGTCCTTTTCACCTTTGTGAAAATTAAAATCACATCTAAGGCTCACTAAATATGATATAGGCAAGATTTGTTCTTTACAAGAGGTTCTTTGCCTTTTCCAATTTAATTGGCCTTGATCCTTTTTGGAATCCTAAGAATTATGGAAGGTGTTCTTGTAACTTTTCACTTAGACTCATCATAATGCTTCCTTAGTTTTTAACTCCTTATAAACATAACTAAGCCATATATGTCTTATTATATAGCTTAGAATCCTCAAGATGTTTATCAATATGTTCCTCATAGCATCCTATATCAACTTGATGTTCACATTATGAGTTAATTACATTTTCGTATGGTCCTAATATAGAGGCAAGGATGTGTAACAACTTACACTAGATCAATATAAGATAAGATATGATTAACATTCCTCTATTCACTATGTCTAACATTTGGTTCATATGCCTCAACATTCAATTCTCCTAACTCATATTCAAATTTTATAATTTATTTTTTTATAATGGTGTGTGTGTGTGGGTGTGTGTGCATGTGTGTGTCATAAATAATGGTGGGTGATCATTATATAGTCATTAGGGTGCCACTATAACATGTTACCACTGTAGACAATGTGTCCTTAGCTTGGTCATACCTCTTAATCTTTAGTATAACATCATCATATATGTTGTATAAGCCAAACAGTTCTACTTTTACATAAGCCACATGCCTCGTAGTTATTCTATATTGAGTCATAATTTCAAAACTATTATGATTTTATGTAACGAGACAAGAGCTTTTTACTCTTTTAATGCATATTGGATTTTCACACTTCCAAATTTTAAATTTTCACCATTAAAATTTTCACCTTTAGTGAATTCTACAACAAAATTTTAGATATAGTAGTCATTTTCCTCAAGCATACACGTCTATAATGACATATTTAATATATGATTATTATCAATTTCAGTTAATTTAATGCAATCTTCTAAAAAGAAACTTTCATTATTCTCACAATTATTTATATAATCAAAAGGTCACTAATTATTCATTCATCATTCATATAATAGTTGATCAATAATTAATCATTCTATTTAGGTTTATTAATTTATGAATATTTCAAGTATAATATGTATAACATATAATAATTAAATTTTAACAAATGCATTTCAATAAATACATAATATTGAAAATTTGATAGTTGTTATAAACAACTAATGCTATGCAAAAATCAATAAACATCGAATAAAAAGTGACAAACTTTTTTTATTAAAATTATAAAATTTGATTTATCTTACGAATATAAAATTTGACATATTATTCGTGGAATTGGGTCAAATAGTTATCTAGATGAATCATTGAAATTCATATTCACTATTATTTCTATAATGTACTTTGATAGGCCACCAAAACTAAGAACTTTAGACACTTCTCTTCTCTTATGCTCTTTTAAGAAAATTTGCACCACCTAACTATATGTGTGAGTTTGATCCAATAAAGTATTTCATACTCTAATTAACAAATCTTTGTGTTGGAACATGAGCGTTTGCAAAGGGCTTCATATTTGCTAATGGGACCTTGTATCATATTATTCACTAATATAACATACAATATTAGGACTATCCCAAACACCATATGATATTGATCCAATTGTGCCTTCATGAAATACACACGATTTCATTGAACTAGTGCTCATATTGAAATAAGAGTTCTCATTACAACCATTTTACTAAAACCAATTGAAGAAAAAAATAGTATTAAACACTTTTGAATAATAAGTTGAAATGTGTCACGTAAGGTGGGCATATCATTAAAGCCAAAATGCTCAAAAGAGCATGAAAAAATGATTCCCTTTAAATAATTAATTTTAATATTTGATTTAATTAATTTAATTCAATTAGAAACTTATTTCTAATTTATTATTACATATATATATATATGTATATATATATTTAAGATGCAAATAAATGGTAAGTAGTTCTTACTTTACCGGTAAGGGTTACGAATAAGGCTTCACTTATTTTTATTTCCAAACATTTATTAATTGTTTTAGTTATGCTAGCAGCCAAACACCTATTTTCTTATACTTTAAAACCCTAGCCACCTCTTCTTTATAAAAATACACTAGCCACCGCAACTAGAAAAACCACGGTCGAGCCACCGCTCTAAGTGTACTCTTCCTCTATTCTCATCTGAAATGGATTTCTATGACTAGCCAAGGATAGATTCAGAAAATTTTTTTAGTAAGAGCAAAATTTTAATAGAGACAAAATTTTATTTTTAGTGAAAACAAAATTTTAACGGGAACAAAATTTTATTTTTTTAATAAGATCAAATCTTAAAATAATAATTTTTTATATAAATTTTTTTAAGGACAACGGGGCAATACTTGCCTCTAATGTGAATTTGTCCATGTGACTAGTTGTTGCCGATACGAAGATATGGAGGAGATGTTATGTATAATACAAAACTATGTATGCGAGACCACAACTTAAAACAAACATATGTAATAGTGGTGTTGGTTTAAGTCACTATTCATAAAATTGCTGATGTGATGTCAATGGTTACAATGGGTGTACCGTAAAACAAATGAGTTTTGCAAACATTTAGACTTCTTTGTCCAGATTTTCATAATAACAGGATACAATCTATAGGCTTTCATTGTTCCTATATTATATGAGTGTGGGTTCACATGAATAGTGGCTTAAGATGACCAAAGAGACGAATCTCTGTCTCGATTAAAATAAGCAACAATGATTCTGATACATAAGGCAACAAAATACACCATAATTCACTTTCTTGATCATGTGATTTTGGTTATAACAAAAAATATTCGAAACATGTATTTTCAAATTCTCAACTTTTAAAATCCATTCTATTGCCACGAAAAAAAGAAATTGTTGATAGCAATTATTCTCACACCAAAGATTTTACATTAGTAAATACAATTAGGTTTGAATATCTTAAATTCAAACTAATCAATAAGATCTATTTTCAAATCATGACAATGGATCGGGTCGGACCAAGGCTCGAACTTGCCCATAAGTTGACTGACCACTCTTGATTCTAGGGGTGAGCATTATTCGAGCCGGCCCGATTACCCGACCCGGCCCGAATTAATTCGGGTAAGCAAATGCTAAATTTCGGGTAATTCGGGCCGGCCTGGGTATTATCCGAATTATTTTCGGGCCGGGACGGGTAACTCCGAAAAAATTTGGATCGGCCCGATTACCCGAATTAGGTTTAAAAGAATTATGAAATAGGGTAATTAGGATAATTCGGGTAAATCGGGCCGGGATAATTCGGGTAAATCGGGCCGGGTAAATAGGTAATTCGGGTAAATCGGGCCGGGTAAGTTCGGGTAATTGAAAGTTCGGGTTCAGGCCGGATAAGGGAAAAAAATTTCGGATAATTCGAGCATGGCCCGAACAGTAAAAATTGAGCCCGAATTACCCGAATGCTCATCTCTACTTGATTCAACGGCCAAGGGCTATCCAATTTATTACTTTTTTAAAAACTTCAAAAAAGATGTTTTTGACAAGACGACGTCATTTTTTTGCTCTAGGTTGAGCCTCAGTAGGATGGGCCCTGGTCAACCATGACCAGTGGACCGGTCAACTAGAGCTTGGTCTGGGCTGGATTTTCATCCCTATTTGTATATTTAATTTAGAAAAGTTGTAATGTTTATAATTATAAAGTTTCATTTTATTAATTTATTATATGTGCTTATTTATTAATTGGAGTGTCAAAGATAAGAGTTCTCTTCATTTTTGAAGTTAGAAATATCAATTTTAACTTTGAAAACAAAATGAAGTTAGAATGGCATGAATAATGTTCTTTATGGAACATTTTAGTTCATTTTTTAAGAATAATAACTCATTTATTAACTAATTAATCACTCTCAAATATTACATAAATTAACTTAATATCAACATATATGTATGATTTTATGTGGACAAATCTGATTATGGAAAATTCCAATGGTTTAAAAATTTAATTGATTTGATCGGTTCAACCGTAAATGTTTTGAAGCATCCGACTTTTTAGTTAAATTATTTTAGTAACTTTTGTTGTTAAAAATCAATCAATTTATTAATTAATCGGTCAATTTTATCAATTAATACGTTTTTATAAACTAAAATAAATAAATTAATTTTTATTTAACAATAATTTTTAATTAAACTTTAAATTCTTTGATATATGAAGACAATATCTTTTAATTATATTTCAATTTTTTTAATTTTATTTAATCTTTAATTAATTTTATGACGGTCTAATATTAGTTGAATATTTTAAATTTTAAATCTATTGTCTTATATGTTTAACTTCCTACTACTTATGGACCCGAACCTGAATGATCTATCCATCACCAGAAGAAGTTTGGGTGAAACTAAGTAGAGATCCGAACCATCTAATGTTGAGGAATAAGTGGATGAGTTGTGGTTAGGGATGAAATGTTACTCAAATATAGAGTTAGCTGGTTCTCCTCGAAATACGTTGAGGCACAACAATGGACTAGACATCTAAGGGTAAAATACTATTTCAATGTGAGCCACGAGAGTGATACCAAATCGAGGCAAATTCTAAATATTAATTATCACTTCAAAATAACAGGGATTAAGGTCGGTTAATGAAACGAGGTGGGTAAATTTGTGGATATTAATTGTTATGACATCGAATTGTTAATTCCTTAACATTACTCTTAAAATCTTGTAGTAATATTAATAAATATGAGCCGTTTTGACATCTGTGGCTAAAACTAACGGCTAAAACTACTAAAACTTTAACTCAGCCACGGCTCGAAAGTTGTTTGTCGGTACATAAAGCTAACGCTGTTTGTTTCGTTGAAGTCTCCTAGTACTGGTACATAGAGTTCGTTGAAACGCAGCGTTTCGCTAAGATAGAAACATAAGCTGTAATTTCAAAATTCTCGAGAATCGCTGGTGAACTTTATCGGAAATTTGATTTTGGTTATCCAATGAACAAAAAGAAGAATTTCAGGAAAAGAACAATCGAAGAAGACGACCCAAGCAATAGCAGAGCATCCGATGACGAAGAAGAGAGGAGGTAGCTTTCTTGACTGTTAACTATTCGAATACTAATTCCCTAAATTCAATAGTTAGGGTTTTTTGCTGTCTTTTGACTATAGATTCGGATGCAATGTGTAAACTTTTAACTACATGAATTGTGAATCACTGGATAATAATCTTAGATTGGCGTTGGAGGAGGTTAAGTTCCTGCAGAAACAGAGAGAGAGAAAATTGGGAATTCCTGCAGTGTCGACGGTATTGAGTGGAGGCACGACCGTGAAAGTAAGCGAAAAGAACGACGGAGATGGAGAGAAAGATGAATTGGTTCTTCAAGACACTTTTGCTCAAGAAACTGCTGTTATGGATGAAGACCCCAACATGTAAATTGTTGCTGTATTTTTTTTATCTGTTTGTTCCTTTTAATGTTGTTAATTTGGTCCTCTATTTTGCTTTGCTTATCGTTTTGATTAGTGAACAGGGTTAGTAGTTATGGAATGTGAACTTTTTTGCTTCAAATGAAGGCGGAATGTTTGTTTGTGTTGAAACATGGTGTTTTGTGGTTAGGGTGAAGTATGTTGAACAAGAGTTGGCGAAGAAAAGAGGGAAAACCGTTGATAAGACGAGTCGGGCTGAGAATGAGTTACAGAGTGCAGAAGATGAATTGTACAAAATCCCTGAGCATCTAAAAGTGAGTCCTTTGGTTTTTATGACATTCATCTTCTTAATACACAAAGTGGTTGTGCGCCGTTAAACACAGTACATGTGAATCCCTCTTTCCCCTCAAACTATTATTTATCGCCTGTAGGTGCTGATTTTCCTCGATAAGTTTTTTTATTCTTCTTATCCATTTGTTGTCCCATGTGGCTGTTTCTTGAAACTTCTTATTGGCATTGTGCCAGGTGAAAAGGCGAAACTCTGAGGAAAGCTCAACTCAATGGACTACTGGGATTGCAGAGGTTCAGCTACCCATTGAGTATGCCATTTTGCTGTCATTTGTGATAAATTGTACTTTGTATTATGGTTTATTGTAGTTGCATTTATGTGGTTGAAAAGTTTGGCGGTAAGACTTCTATTTTAATGAGTTGCCTTTACGTGTTTTCCATGGTTTCAGATACAAACTAAAAAATATTGAGGAAACTGAGGCAGCAAAAAAGCTTTTGCAGGAGAGAAGGTTGATGGGCCGTGCAAAATCAGAATTCAGCATTCCATCAAGTTACAGTGCAGACTATTTCCAACGTGGAAGGGATTATGCTGAGAAACTGCGGAGAGGTTACTTCCTTTTTTTTTCCCTACAATATTTTTTTAAATCTGATTTCCCGATTAATTTATCTCCAGTCTCTCTAAAGATTCTAAACTGCTTAGAAATGTTTCACCCTTCTGTTCAAGAGGCTTCCTTCAATGGACTCACTTGATTGATTCTTTTACCATACGAGCTCTCTGTTTTCCCACAGGCATCCTTTTTCTTGTCCTCTCAATCTGCTTTCCTTTCCTCACCATATTTCTGTTACATGCAGACCATCCTGAGTTGTACAAGGAGAAAAGTTTACAGGATGATAATGCTGCATCAAAACCTGCTGATAGCAGCACTGATGCAGCAGCGCGTAGACAAGCTGCAACTGATGAGTTCATGCTAGAGCGTTTCCGCAAACGAGAGCGCCACCGGGTGATGCGGAGATAACATGCATTTCACAGGCTCTGTATTTCCTTTTAGGTAAATTTCCATTCCTGGTTGCGGTGGTCAATTGTAGGTGCTGCAGCAATATGACTTTTCAGCATTGCAAAAGGGTAATGCTCTGGTGGGCTTTCTTCTGATTCAACCTCTTTATGTCAATCGTAAACTTACATGGTTTTGTATCGAGGTTTTCAAAAGTCGAGTCTCATTTTGCAGTTAAAAGTGCAATCTAACTTGATAAGATGGTGTTCGAAATTGTGTAAAAGGATGCTTTTTAACGTTATTGAATTCCACATGCAAACATTTGTCATCGAGGGTTATAACTTTTATGTCAATTAGTTTCACTGAGATTATGATGCCATCTCGTTGTAACATTCATTCATGAATCTTAGTTCCTTGTATGGTTATTATATATGTAGATAAAATTATTCGGAATTCAATTCTGTTCTTGGGGTTCTTGGGAACCTAGAATGTTTAGAATCAGGCCAGAACGCATGTTCATCTTGGTTCACATGTGAATTGGTTTTAAAAACTAGGACCTTAAAATCGCTATTCCTAGCTTTCGCGATGATACTTGGCCAATAGCAACATCTGCTTTACTGCTTACATTATGAATCGTCTGGTGGTCTGGCAACTTGCAAGCCATTGTGGTTGCATGAACTATAAAGTGGTCCCTGTACTTCACGGCCATTACCAAACAACACAAGCGCAGTGGCCCTTGATTCTGTACAGAAACAAAAGAGAATGTCAAATCTGTTTTGTACAAGTAACAAAACCTGAATTATACTTGTACGAATCTTTTTTTATTTAAAAAACAGAGCGAATCTATTATAACAAGTTAAGAGTACATTGTAGAAGATGTAACCTGGTGGGCTTCGTTCAGAAAGTGCTGAGCCACAACCAGGCTTATACGTACTTTTATTTAATTACAGTGTCTAATCACAGAATTGACTCGAGAGTTTATTGTTCAGGTATGATCTCAAAGCCACGCACGCCATTAATGAGGAATTTCTAATCTTAAACTTCCTACACCACAAGCGCCAGGGGAAAAGGAAAGAAAAATAGGCATCTATGTGACTTAGAATTGGACATTGCTTTTGAAGGATTGACCGAAACGCCAATTAGAAGGAGCAATGTTAAGTGCTGTACGGATCTTTCCATCACTAGTTTGGACTCTAAACGACAAGCTCTGACCATTGAGATAGCTTAGGCTCTGCCAATTGACACCCCAGTTCCTTGTCATAGCTTCCCATCTATCTGATTTCGATCCTTTGACCCAAACTTGGGAGATCTCTCCGGCTCCACCCACATTTGATATGAGCACCAGCTCAAAGTAATCCCTTCCATTGATGGTGAACCTGAGGCCACCACTTCTGTTGCATCTCACTCTGTCATCATAAAAACTTAAATCAACAATCTGATTATTAAGATAAGAAGTTACAAGTGGGTATAATTAGTGAACATACTTCCTGTACAGAACAGGTACAATTCCTGCCTTGTACTTGGCAATAGTCTGGAAGGCCGGTTGAGACATGTCGAAGTGTGTTCTTGGAGGATTGCACCAGCCTCCGTTGTCACTAGGGAGAGCGTAATTTGGTGGACAGAAATTTGTGGCGGTGATTGTAATGGATGTACCCTTGAGGCACCACTGAGGGACCTGGGTTGCATCGCAGACTATCTGATAGCACCCACCACATGACTTGCCATTGTTAAACAGAGCCGTACTGAGTGCAGCTGTTTTGATTCCATAGCCATCTGTATAGAGATTTCCATACCCACAAGCGCCACCTATAAGACCAACATAATCCATAACACAGTTAGCGCTGATCACTTGACAGAAATTACAGAGAAGGGTATTTAATATGCTTACCCATTGTACCAGAAGCATCACTACCACCATAAAAAGTTGCATGAGCTCGCAGCCAAGCCCCTGACACTAACTCGAGGCTTGTGAAAAGCAGTCCAATGCATAGAATGAAGTTACTGAACACGTAAAGCCTCGCCATAAAGATGAGTGAAAAATATAGTTTTGGACAAGATTGAAAGATAGTTTGATAGTTGAGATGCCAAGATATCCTATCTATTTATAGTCACTGCCAATATCGTACTATGCTGCTAAGATTTTGTCCGGCTCATTAAAATATTTTCGTTGCAGTAGAAAACCATGATTGCAAGTCCGTTGACTATGCACATTTCGTTATGGGAATATTAATATCTTTACAAGTATGATCAGTCTTTGAAGGTGACGGTGATCATGCACCTGATTTTCCCTTGCCGTTCTTTAAATCGATCCAAGGGTTCTAGTTTTAGCAAACTAAATCCAAACCTCTTCACATGCCATGATGCGTAAGTTCAAGTTATCTGCAATTTGTCTGCAATAGCAACATATTTAATAATGTTGATTGTAAAGTTGGTAACATGGCCGTACTACGTTATAGGACAACTGAGATGCAAGTTGCGTATGAAATGGCTTTTTTTTATAGACCAAAATGCTTCATTTCAAACCTCAACTAACTAGTAACAGCAAACGGGTAGAACAGCTGAATAAATCAAAGTCAACTCCATCCAAGCTCTATTACTTGCTTATCAAGAACCGAGCATATGTTCTGTATAAAATTATAAGTACGGTGTTCAACGAGAAGATGCTAGTTCTTCAGCTAAACGTGCGTAACTCATGATTAGGGTGCCATAACTCATGGCATGTCTAGAGGCACATTCACGTCTATGTCACATGGGTGATGACATCTCCAGTGATATCACTTCCCAAAACTTATGAATTCTTCACGTACGAGTGAATTGAATTGTCCAAAAAACAACCACCTCAATTTGCCATCAACTTCGTACACAGCCCCAGGTTTTGCATTGCATATTCAAGTTTGTGGTTTGAATCTTTGGGCGTGGATGATGCAATGAGTTTGCGACTCTCGTAGACGAGAATCAAGATTGACAAGATCATTCGTGGTAACAATTAATTCATACTCTTGCAATTGATTGGATGGTTCCAATTAACGTTTAACGTTATTGATTTATTTTTATATATTTTATTAATTACATTTAATACTCGAAATAAATTTCCTAAAATAATTACTTAATAATTAAAATTATGATAAAATCATAATTAATTAATTATGAATTTAAATTGTATTTAATTATTATTCTTAAATAATTATTAATCATAAAAATTAGCATACATTACATTTTAAAAAATTAATTATAAATTACAACATAAAAATACTTAAAACAAATTAAGGATCTCATTCCAAGAGTTGACGCCGATGTATCCAATGGCAACGAGGAGCTGAAGTGATGCCTTGTTGCCGATGATAGGTGATGCAAAACGAGGTGCAACCAGCAAGCTCCTCGACAACACCTTTATAACAGGCACAACTAATAGAAGTTCACAAGCTCAAATGCGAAAAGGCAATGACAATGCAAGAACCCTAACGAGGTGCGTCTGATATGTAGGAATGTCATTGGGTCAGTTACACCTAGTGCGTTGACTATGAAATTACTTAATATTCCTAAATAGATTTTATTTATTTTTTTAATTACAAAGGAAATGATAAATACAATTAAGCTAACGCTCGCATCGCTCTGCGGTACTCGACCCCTTACCTGTCCTTATGGATGAGATCTTGGACTGGCAGAGGAGGCTCCCGAAGAATATGTAATCCTGGACCGCTCTTGACTGCAATAGCTGCCAGATGGTCCGCGCATTAGTTTTCGTCCCGGTGTACATGCTCGATTTTCACCTCCCAATTGCGTTGAAGAAATTCACGGGTACTTGCCAATAAAAGATTATTTTTATCAATCTCGAAAATGGGATATGAAAGCAAGTTAATGACTTCCAGGGCGTCCACTTTTAAGATGACCCTGTGATACCCCAATCTCCAAGCTAATGTGAGATCTGAGTAGACACCCCAGAGCTCTACTGTTATAGACGAGCTGCTACTAATGTGTTGAAAAAATCCTTCGCACCACTATCTGTGACTATCGCGAATTAAGCCACCAGCTATAGCAGTACACAAACCCAGGTTAAAAGCTCCATTCGTGTTGAGCTTGACCCAGTCCTCTAGTGGTTTGGTCCATCCCACTCGACTAACACACATCTTTCCACTTCCCGCGCTCGAATGTTCCACTCTACGTATGCCAGTACTGCCATCGGTCCTTCTTCGGGCCAAACAAATCGTTCTTCAAAAAGGCTTTTGTTTCTCCATGTCCAAAGCATCCGGCATGTGACTCCAAATATAATGGACCATTCCCCTTGCATCACCTGGGATTGCTTGAGTAGGTTGGCCTTCACCCAAGCCTCCTCAGCTTGATGGAAAAAATCTATATCGACTATTTCCGAAGGAAATTTCCCCCAAAAGGCTCGCACTCTCGGACAGTCCCGAATGACTTGTAAGGTTGATTCTTCCAGGCCACAAAAGTGACAGCTGCTATCTAACGCAACGTGCCTCGCTACCCGTTGATGGTTCGTTAGGAGTTTATTGTTGGTCATAAGCCAAAGGAAAGTTCTGATCCGTTGAGGTCCCGGTCATTTCTAAATTAATTCCCAAGGGCCATTAGAGCTATCTGGGATGTGCCCTTCGATTAACTTATAGGCAGACGCGATCGTGAATTTTCCATTCTCAATGGGTCCCCATCATAAGATATCTACGGCGGTAAGAGCAATATTGGGGTTCAGTGCCGTAAGATCCAGACAGATTGAGACTGGAAGGTACTGTTAAATCAAATTCCACTTCCAGTTGCTATCCTCGTTCCGCAAATCCACTACTTTAGCGCACAGTTTGCTCTTCGGTATTGGAGAGGTCGCCACAACGTGTAGTGGTCCCCAATCTTTTACCCAGTTATCCAGTCAGAAACATATATGTCTTCCATTGCCCAGAGTCCATTTTATACCTTGATGGATGTACTTTCAATGATAACTTTTTATTAGGAATAATTGGAGAATCTAATTTAGTTTTTGAAGAACTGAATTATTAAATTGAATAAGTTATATCAATAGTTAGAATCAAAGCAAAGTTTTAAAGGATTTTTTATAACTATATTATGTAAAATATAATTACTATAATGAGATTATATTAATTATGAAAATTTTAGATCTATTAATTAAATATTAAATACAAGTTGATAACATGTTTGTTGCCTGCTATTATTTAAATTTGAAATTAAAGTTCTGCTTATTATAAAGCTTATCGATCAAATTTAAGGTTCATTAAACCCAAATATATTTTATTTTAAATTAGTGAGTCCTATTTAACTAATTTCATATGATTTGGACGAGATAATTAATGATCATGTAAAATTAGAGACATGATTAAGAACAATATATATAATATGTTTTGACAATAGGTTGTTACCTAATTGATCTAGGAATCAAATACGATGTGATTAATAAGTATGTTGCCTACTTAATTTGATTTGGTTATTTTTTTTAGCAAACTTAAGTTCAACTAAATTAAAATAGGATTCTAGCTCACTAAAAAAATTATTTGATAAATTCTCAAATTAATAGTGAGATCCAATTGTTTAAAATAATTGGAGTAACCAAATATTTTATTGAATTCTTTATTTTATTTAGTTTTATAACTTAAGCCAATACTTGTTCTTTTATGCAATTTTCGTTGTTAGATAAAATGAGTAACAATTTATTCATGAAATATACTATAGATGTTAACAAGCTTTCTAAACTGGTTTCATCATAGCCTAATATATGGAAAGAGTGATATTTAAGCTTAACCCTACAAAAACTCTAAGGCCCTATTTGGCAAAAAGCAGATTCTATTAGCTGCTAACTGATTATATCAGTTGATTTAATTGGCAGATAACATCAGCTGTTTATTAAAAATGTTCAATAAAATTAGTTATTTAGCATTAGTTGTTGATGTATAAGATGATTTATCAATATATTGAAGTAAATCATACGTTAATATAGAACTCACGTACAATATACGAAGTACACAAGAAGGAGGAGTTGAATTGTGTAATCTTTTTGTGAATACACAAAACCTTTGATATTTCTTGAAAAAGAAACTTTTTCAAGTATTAAAAGAATACCAAGAGTGTTATACAAAAATAGTTACGTAGTTAAATTGCAAATAGCTTCTGTAAACTTGTACAAGAACAAGAGAAATTAAAAGTGAAGAGTTAGAAGATAAACGCTGCGGTTTTTATACTGGTTCACCCCAAACCTTGGGTTACGTCCAGCCCTCAGAATTCTTATGAGATTTCACTATAATTCGTCAAATTTATAAGTATTCTTTCTTCCCTTCCAGAGCCTCTTCAGGTCTCTACACTGAGTATTCTTTCTACTATCTTAGCCTCTCAAGGCTCTTAGCCTTTTCTTTCTCTCACTAGAAAAATATTGTGAGCTTTTTGTTACAATAGAGTTCACTCTCGTGTATCGTACTTTGAATACAGAATTTTTGTAAGTAATAACTTGAAAGCTAAAAGATTGTTCAGTCTTCGACTACAACTAATATTTATAGCCTAAGACTCCAACTGCTTCTTGCTTCTTGCTTCTTGCTTCTTGAAGAAATCGTTATTCAGTTGAGTTCTGTAACTAACTCCAACTGATTGACTATCGACGTACTAGAGTGTCTTCATCTTTGTATCGTCTGTGTTTTCAATTTCTTCTGTGTTTTGAACTTCTTCTGTGTTTTGAACTTTTTCTGTGTTATGCGCTTCTTCTGTGTTTTGAACTTCTTCTATGTTTTGAACTTCTTCTGTATTTTGCGCTTCTTTTGTGTTTTGCGCTTCTTCTGTATTTTCAACTTCTTCTGTGTTTTGAACTTCTTCTGTGTTTTGCGCTTTTTTTGTGTTTTGAATTTCTTTTGTGTTTTGCGTTTCTTCTGTGTTTTGCGCTTCTTTTGTGTTTTGTCACTTCTTTTGTGTTTTGAACTTCTTCTGTGTTTTGCACTTCTTCTGTGTTTTGAACTTCTTTTGTGTTTTGAACTTCTTCTATAGCGCCCCCTTACCGTAGAGTACGCACCGGAACACCCGTGGGTCATTCCGATACGTAAC
>JANVCQ010000191.1:66645-82098 GCA_025531925.1 Erythroxylum plowmanianum | reverse complement strand
ATTTGATCTTAATCCATCTTATGCTAATGGTTCTAAAACAATTCCCAAAATTATTCATCCAATAATCCAATGCCATTTGGCAGTCCTTTTCAGTACAAAAACTCACTCAATCAGCCAGTTGAAAATTTTCCGATCCGGGCAAGTAACCCGAAAAATTCCAGAAAAATTCCTAAAAATCCCTTAAAATATAAAACACTCAATGACGCACTCAGAATAATTTTTCAAACCCAATAACCACGTTAATCACAATAAAATTGCCGTAGGCACATCTACCGGGAATGTCATGTATGCATGTACTGAAATTTGCATGTGCACAATTTCACTGTTTACTAATACTAGTATGCATGAACAATACTAATTAATCCCTATCATTCTCATCCTATGACAATTTACTATTTTACCCTTCCTGTCAGGGGTGGGATGTTACATGAAGTGCAATATTTTACCTGTCATGTGTCTCAAACAACCGTTATCAACTAGCTATTGATTTTCTCTTGTTTCTGTTTTGAAGCATATTTGCAAAAAAAAAAATTATCTCAGTTTAAATATCTAAATTTTTCTGGGTCCTTTCAAGTTAGTAATTTAACTTTTCAGTCTCCAAATATACATTTGAGATCATTTCTCTATTTTGTGAAAGTTATAAGAATGACTAATGTGACCATGTCTACCACAGTAGAAACATAAAACAGATGAGTAAGAATTGATATAATTTCTACCATATATCAGGTTCCTGTTATTTTAACTATAGCTACTATTGGATTTGACAAAGAAATTCTTATAAGGCTGGTTATTATTGTTTTCATTATATCATATTTTGGTCTTATCAAAAACGTGTTTACCACTACCAAGCAATGCATTAAGGTTATTCCTTCCATCAACAAAATTTTCCAGTTATTTTTCTAGAGGTAAGATATTTCCAACACTTTTCTCATGTTCTAAGGCGGTAACTTTTTCTTCTGACTGTTTTACCTTTTCAGAATCATTTTTTAGCAATGTATTTCCCAACTTAGCTATTCTTTCTTCCAATACTTCCTTTTCAGAGACCTTTTGCTTATACTCAACTTCAAGACAAATATTCTTGGTCATTAGATTCTCATTCATTGATTCCAATGATTTAATCTTACTCTTTAGAGATGTATCATTGCTCTTGGACTTCTCAACTTCTTTGAAACATTTCACTGTCAACCTTTTGTACTGATCATACAATTCATGATATGCAATTTTCAATTCATCTACTTCAATATCAGAGTCAGAATAGTATACGTCATCGTCTCTTGATTCAACCATAAAAGCAAGCTTTGCTAACTTCCTCAGGTTCATTTTCTTTAAAGCTTTCAAAATCCTTGTCAGACCAAGCTACAGTCATAGCTTGTTTTCTAGGTTTCCTGTTCTCTGTTTTATCCTTTTGAAGGAGAGAACATTCAGGTCTAGTGTGCTCAAGCTTCTTGCAGTGATAACTTATGATTTGTGTATTACGACTGTTGTTGCTGTCTTTTGATAGGGGCCTATTATTTCCAGTTTTCTTATTTCCTTCTATTTTCTTTATTAACTTCTTTTTGTAGAAGCGTGCATGTTTTCTGACCATGAAGTTGAATTCATCATCTCCATCTATCTGTAACTCAGTGTCACTTTCATCACAGTTTGATTCGTTAGTTGCTTATAATGTCATTCCTTTTCTGTAGGAGGATCCTTCATCTCACCTAAGCTCGGTTTCATGAATCATCAAATTTTCTCATAGCCATTTGAGTGAAATAATGTCTAAATCCTTTTCCACTTCTAGAGTTTGTCACCTTAGGTCTCTATTTCTTTGGTAGTGACCTTAGAATCTTCATTACGAGCTCATCACTGTGATATATTTTTCCCAGATTCTTTAAGGCAGTGATGATGTTGTTGAAGTTTCCGAAGAATTTGTCTATGGTATTCCCCTGTTTCATGCCAATAGTTCTGTATTGATGTACAAAGACTTATTATATGTTTCTTTACCTTATTCATCCCTTCAAAGATAACTTAAAGTTTGTCCCACGTTTCTTTTGTTGTGGAGCAGTAGGATATCTTTTCATATTCTTTTAGAGACAACGCACATATCAGGTGATGTTTTGCCTTAACATTTAGTTGTGCATTTCTCCTATTAGCATTTATCAGAAGTGGAAATTGTAGCTTCAACTTTAATCACTTGCCATACTTCGATATCTACGGATTAGAGATATATGGTCATTCTCTCTTTTCCGTATGAGTAGTTGTTTCCATTAAAGTAAGAAGGCTTTGAGACGGATTGTCTTTCAAAACTTCTTAAGGTGTTTACCATGATTTAACAAACTACTTTCAACTCGGATAAAAATAGATGCCTATTAAAAATAAAAAAAAAATAGGAGCTTGCCAGATGATAGTAACTTGTTAAACAACAGGAGCCTGCTAAAGAATAAGTCCAGTTAAAAACAATTTTAAAGCAGAAGGTGCCTGTTAAAATAAAAGGATCCTTTATCCAGTTGAAAACAAAAGGAGCCTAATATAACAATGAAGGATACTCTTGCTGAAATGAATACACACATAATATAATGTAGAAATATAAAAATTAAAAGAAGAGAGAGAAGGACACAGTCGATTTATACTGGTTCGACTTACAACTCAAGCCTACGACTAGTCTCCAAGTATCCAACTTAAGTATTTCACTATAAAAACAATTAGTAATTTGATGAGCCTCTCCAAGCTCACAAATTAATATTTTTCAAGGTTCTCCAACCTTTCAAACTAGTCTCTATAAGCTCTCAACATAAAATGAAGTTTGCTCGATATGAGTTACATTGATTTCTCTCAAAAATATTTTCACTTTTCTAAAGCACAAGTGAGTTTACATTGATATCACTTTTAAAAGAATTAATGTTATAGCTATATTTCAAAAGTCTAATCTATATTCTCAAAAGTAGTGGCTCTTCCTTAAGTAGACTTTTCTTTCAATTAGTAGTTATTTCACTTGCATCCATAGTCAACTGGATGGATTTAATTCCTAATAACTTTGATGCCATATTTGCTAAAAATCTTCCAGTAATCACGTGGCTAATATATGACCTTCATAATAAGTAGGATCCATTTGGATAAACCAATTTTTTAATAAGATAAGTTCATAAAGAAGGTTCCTGCAAGAAGGAAAACAACTATTCCATGATTTTATTTCCTTTTAAGAATGATGTTGTTTTTATGTACAAAAAAATAAATCCAATTTGAATTTTGAAAATATTATAAGGTTATCATCAAAATTGTTAAAAATGAACACTGAGCGAACACTTAAGAGTTCTGTTCGGTCGAAATTGGAAGTCCAGGGACAACAAACATTGACACAACTTGCAAATTCTTGATAAACATAGATATTGAAGTTGGAATCAATTCAATCATTTGTGGTTTAAGAAACAAAAACAGAAAAATCATTTGATCGTACTGATTTCCAGTTATTTTAGGCTTATTTTGTGGTACAATAACTCCACAGCGTGAAATTTCAGCTTCGAGCAACATAACAATTGGTAGAGCCATTCTAAATATAAGACTGAAGAGCTCATAGGTATATTATTCATAAAAAATGTTTCATTATTTAAAATAGGCAAAAGAGATTCTAAAATTTAGAAAATGTTAAAATTGGACTCCATCATAACAGAAAATTTAACCTGTCTGTTAAGTGTTAGGTCATTAATGACCTAGCAATTTTTTGCATTTTTTTAATTTTTTGTGGGCTCCAAGTATCATATCATTGCTAACGTGACAAAGTGGGACCCACTTTTTAAAAAATTGACAAAAGGGTCACTTTTAACTCTAAATTTTACACCATTCGACAAATTTAACCTTAACATTTCAGAGAGAATACTTGAGACCTTAACTTTTAGAAAATGTTAAAATTTAACCTCATTATAACAAAATTACTACGACTTGATGACATCGCTAACCTGACACTTTTTAATAATTTTTTATTTTATTTGCATGTTATAATGACTTTATAACAAAATTGCAATGTGGGACTTGCAAATAAAATAAATTTATAACAACTTTATAAAAAGTGTAGTTCTCTATTACGACTTTATAGAAAGTGTAGTTCTCTATTACGAGGAGTGTATTTCATTTTTTAAGTAATTCTTTTAACTTCGCAATACAAAACTTTTAACTTCTCATACATACATTCACATTGAAATTAAACATATAATTTTTATTTATACATGTCACATTTTAGTGATTTTTAGTTTTTTAATATTTATAAATACCATATTTATCTTTATAATTAAAAAATATATAATTTTTACAGTTATGTGTAAGTAATTGTTGTTGTTGTTATTATCATTATCATTATCATTATTATTATTAGAAGAAGAATATTAGTAATTTTATATTTTATTAATTTACATATATCATAAAAAAATAATTGTTATTAATTAAGCTTTTTTGGTTTTCAAAAGTGGAGTTATGACAGAATTTAATATGAAGTTTGAAGTAAGATAATTATAACTTGTTATGCATAAATATAAGTGAAAGATAGAAACTTTTAATTTAATATTTGTTAGCTTTATTTTTTATATAAATATGAACGAATATCTAAATTGCAAAATATTTTATTAGAATGTTATAATGAAAATGAATTGTTATTTAAATAATGTGCATGGGTAAGAAATTAAATTTATTTTGAACTCGACTAAATTCAAGTATTTTAATTTTTTTGCAGTGCGATTCTACTATAAAGTTGTTATAACTTGCAGACAAAATAAAATAATTTAAAAAGTTTCAGGTCAGCAATATCATCAAGCCGTTAGTAATTCCGTTATAATGGGGTTAAATTTTAACATTTTCTAAAAATTGGGGTCTTAAGTGTTCTCTCTGAAATGTTAAGATTCAACTTATCGAATGGTGTAAAGCTTAGAGTCAAAATTTACCATTTTGTCAAATTTTTTCAAAAAGTAGGTCTCATATTGCCACGTCAGCAATGACCTGACACTAAGGGCTCACAAAAATAAAAAATATTAAAAATATTGTCAGGTCAGCGCTGACCTAGTACTTAACAAACAAGGTTAAATTTTCCGTTATGGTTGGGTCTAATTTTAACGTTTTCTAAATATTAGAGTTATGATTGTTCTCTCTGAAATATTAGAGTTAAAACTTGTCGATTAGTGAAAAACTTAGAGTCAAAAGAGTCACACCTGTTAAGAAGAGAATTGGGTTTTAAACAGACGACTGATTTAGGACGATATCTTGGAGTGTCGCTTTTGCATTAAAGAGTCAATAGACGAACCTATCAACGCATTCTTGATAAGGTTCAACAACGTTTAACCAGATGGTTAGCGAATCTATTATCTTTTGTAGGACGAATCATCCTGACTCAATCAGTTATAGTGGCCCTCCCCAGTTACACAATGCAGACAACCCGCTTGCCCCAAAGACTTTGTGATGAGCTGGAGAAGTTAATGCGACAGTTCCTATGGGGCTCGTCTAATGGACAAAAGAGGATTCACTTAGTGAACTAGGAAAAGGTCTGTAAACTGAAAGAGATGGGGGGCCTCGATATTCAAAAAATCCGAGAAACCAATGATGGTTTCTTAGCGAAATTAGGATGGTCGCTGATCTCCAAGCCTAATGCACTATGGGTAAAAATTCTCTCTGTGAAGTATAATTTCGATGTCAACAATCTACCCTCCTCTTTTGAAGCAACCGACGGATCAATCATTTGGAGGAGTATAAAGGCTACGTGGCACATTGTCCTCTAGGGCATGAAATGGATGATATGTGATGGTGCTAAGACTTGATTCTGGCTCGACTATTGGGTGGAGGGTGTAGGACCCCTTATTACCCATGCAACAAACTCCATTCCCCAAGCCTATATAAAACTCCAAGTTCAACACTTTTTGGACACTAACAATAATTGGCATTGGGAAGCTTTTCAATCTCTACTCCCGGATTCAATTTGTAGGGCTATAGCGGGAACTTTCCCCCTCAGCCCTACCTAGGACAGGATAAGCTGACCTGGTGATTTTCAGATACTGGACATTTCACTATTGCATCAACGTATTCCAAGATTATGGAGCATAAAGATGAGTCGACTAATGAAATCTGGAAGGCACTTTGGCAATGGAAGGGTCCGCAATGCATTTGCTCCTTTCTTTGGCTCCTCGCACATGATCGACTACTCTTGAACCAACAACGAGTCTGCAGAAAACTCACTACGGACGGAGCTTGTTATCACTGTCGTCTCGAAGAATCCTCGTTGCACATTGTGCGCGACTATGTCAAAGCCCGCAACGTGTGGGACAATTTTCCTCCACAAATAGTTTCAGCTGACTTTCTCACTATGCCGACTTAAGAGTGGCTCATTAGAAATCTACAACTCCACCAACTAGTACAAGGGTATGATTGGTCGATTCTTTTTGGTACTACTTGTTGATTCCTTTGGACTTGGCGAAACAAAGCCCTTTTTGATGACTAATTTGACTGATCATCCTCACCAATTTACAACATTTTGAACTATGCCCTCTATATCTATGAGTCGTCTGTCTGGCAAAGTAGAGCAGATATTGGTCGTCGGCCTCGACAGGAGCATCTGATCGAATGGCGCAAACCTCCTTCTAGGTGGGTAAAATTAAATACAGATGGAGCATATAAGCGTTCCTCGTACTCAGTCACAACAGGGAGCCTCATACGTGATAGTATAGGCGCTTAGCTTGGAGGCTTCAGTCAGAATCTGGGTTAGTGCTCCTCTATATCTGTGGAACTCTGGGGAGTATTTTCTAGGCTCACACTCAGTTGGAATATGGGTTATGGTTAGATCGAACTAGAAGTGGACTCCACAGCTGTGCTGAATCTCGTGTCTTCCTTTGCTACCCGATCAAGGGCTTTTAATCCTCTAATCATGGCCATTAATGAATTGTTTACTCGAAACTAGACTGTTGTACATCGACATATCTATCGAGAGAGCAACAGATGTGCAGACTGGTTCGTGAATTTTGCAGAACATTTTGACTTCGGAATCACTATCTTTGATATTACACCCATTGGGTATCATTCTATCCTTTTAAAGGATATGTCAGGGATTTGTTTCCCTAGACTAATCATGTAATTGTATCATCTTTCTTTTTTTCAATAAAAAAAAGTGACACTTTTTCCTTTAAAATATCTTAATCTCAAAGATATTCCAACATATACATATTATTATATATTTTAATTAAAATACACATATATATGTTTTTATAAATATATTTTATGTTGTCACAAATTAATTTACGATATATATTTTTTATAGTTGAGAATATTCAAAATAATTTACTCATAAATTTATTTATTTACTCATTATTTCTAGGTTTCAATATAAATTTAAATTTTCTTTTTAATAATGAGTCGTTGCGATAAGAAATGAATGCTAAGTAAACTAAATGCATATAACAACTGTTAATTAGGGATGGTAAATCAATTTCACTTAATTGGACTAAGCCAATTCAATTTAAATGTCAAAATAATGTAAAAATATTGACAATCCAACATTAGCAGCTTAACTGATCAAACATGAATTCAAGCTAAGAAAAAAGTTTTAAGGTGAATAAAAAGATTTAGGACAGATTTGTCAAATATAGGAATAAATACTTAGTGAGATAATATTGTTATCAATATATTATCAAATATTATTAGGATAGATCAAAATAATATTATCAAAATCATGATTTTTTATATTTTAATTTTTTAATAATTATTTAATTTTGTTTCATTAATACTATAGCAAATAAGTAAGATTTTTGTAGCTCTTTATTTTTTTATATAATTATTTAAAAATTAATAATTTTATAAATCAATGAAAATAAAATTATTAATTTTTTATAAAACATAAAAAATTTTAATTATTTGTTGATAAAATAAATCACATAATAATTAATCTCATTATTATCTGCTTGGAGCCTCTCAGATATCACAAAGATGGACCCATCAATTCTATTCCTGGCTTCATTCACTCCACGAACAGGTATCTATAGCAATTAAATTTGATCAGATGCGTAGAAGGTTTCTCTTTGTGATTGCTCAAGAAAGCAACAAGAAGCTCTGGTTAATTTAGTACATTCAAGGAGCTGAACAGAGTACAAACCTAACACTGCCAACCTATTTATAAACTACAAACCCAAATACATCCTACTAGTGTACCTTCCTAATTCACCATCAAGTAGCAGGGGCCTTCAAGTCTTCTGCTACTTAACCGCTATGAGCTTCTGTCGTAAACCTGACACGATTGCCCGGGTCAATAGCAAGACTACGGAAGAGTGAATACATCTTCAAACCTCACTTTATCATATAATCATGTCTAAAAGCTAAAGGAGCTATCCGTGGCAAGCAGATTGAACTAATGAATTTAACGGTTATAAATAAACATCTGCTGTTGGGTCATTCTTTTGCACTTGAGTAACAAATTGGCCTCTCACTCGGGGACGCTGCTCTGCCAGTCTTTTTCGACTTAGGTATCGGACCTGGAAACCAGAAACATGTTAAGGATCAAGATATGGAGTCAATTCCTCAAATGAATTCGGCTGTTTCGTCATGATCAACTACCGGGAAGACCTGCCATTCTAAAAAGCTGAATGATAGGTTATCTTAAAGATCCATTGCTATAAAGACATATAAGATATCGAGGGGGTGACAGAAAATAGCGTTCAGAATAAGTCACAATCAGCATTGTCAACTTTGCAGAAGCAACTGGTACTGATCGAATCACCTTAACCCACTTTCCGGAGCACCACGCAGATTAACATTTCTATTTAATCCATATCTCCACCTTGGCTATAATATCCATAGCGTATGCATTGTGCAAGTACAGGGATCAATGTACCTTTTTCTCATAGGAACGATATTTTCGCTTCAATCGAAATTTGGTTAATGCTGCTTCCCTCTGGCTAGAACAATGAGGATTCGTCCCTCTAAATCCTTCTTGAATGGAGAGAGGACCGTCTTCCAAGCTCTCTGATTTTCTGGCACTCTCATCTGCCACAGCAAGAGTGGCATTTGCATCATTTCTATGGACAAAGATTTCTTGTGTACTCTTGGAGTCATAATTTGTGACACCATCAAATAAAATACTGCCAGCATTCTGAAAATTAGCAAGCGAAGCATGCTTTAATTCCTGCACTGGTTCCATCTTCTGCTGAGATATAATCGGGTCAGCAGAATTGTTGATAGTATCATCAGACCGTCTATAATGATGTTTAGGGTCATGAACATCATGATTGGAATGAATTGAAGTATTAGGATGAAATGGAGATTGTGCAAAGTCACTCGACCCCTTAGAAGTCCAAGTTGGGGATAAAGCCAACTGTGTATGGTGTAAAGAAGGGAAAACATGATTATATCCGATACCAAAGTTATCCAGCTTCACTCCTTTGACATGACTCGGTCCATGTTGAGGGCCTGAGTATATTTCATCTTGCCCAGAACCACTGAACGGTGAATTCATAATTTCTTGATTGCTATTACTTCCAGTTGAACCGTGTTGTTGAGAAATGCCACTGCTATTTTGAGAGAGCTGATCAGATGATAGCTCTGGAGATTTACTCGCATCTTTCTTGAATCCGAAACCATTGCCGGTTGATATTGGGAAAAGGGGCTGCAGTATTTTACTGTTATACCTGCACAAGGGACCTGTTAATTAATCAAAAATGAATAGAGAGTGTGGACATTACAACATTTGACGATTCATCAAAAGAATATGATCACTTTTAAGTTAGGAAGAAACCAAAAGGCTGAATTATATGCTTGGCCCGTTTAGTCATTTGATACCACATCAAAAAAATCGTCTTGACGTGATACTCGTATAAGACGGAAAAACATCTGTGAACTTGAAGATGGTTCAAGATTCTCTGTCTAATTTTATGATGTCTTATTGTATCCAGTAAATCTCAGCCATTTATTTATGCAGGATCTTCATTTATTTATGCGGGATCCACGCGAGACCCACATAAATGAATGACTGAGATTCACCGGACACAATAAGACATTATAAAATTGGACAGAAGATCTGAACTCCTTGAAAATACCCATATATCATTATAAATCCTGACAATAAATACTATTGTAATCCTTCAACTAACACGTAGCAAGCACCACTGAATAATCAAAATCCATTTCTTTTATAAAAACAGACTAAAAGGTCTACATTCTGCCCCACTTATAGAAATAGAGCCTCCTCACCGTAAGACAAGATTCTCTGTCCAGTATTACTCTGTCTCATGAAATCTCAACCATTTATTTTGCAGGACTTACGTGGGATCCACGCGCAATTTACGCGAAACCCATATAAATAAATGGCTGAGATTTATTAAACAGAATAAGACACCATAATATTGGACATAAAATTTGGACTCTCTGATATACTCTTATGAAGATAAGGAATTGTAGATAGTGCAAAAGCAACGTTCAAGAAGATATCCAGCAACCCAGAATTGGCATTTTTTAAGGAAACTAACCAGGTGCATGTCATCTCAGTACGAAGAAATTACACCAGACATACACTCACAAACACGTGCAAGTTGATACTCTAATTTCAAAGACTCGTGTTTAATGAGTTACAGCAAACTCACCACGAGAAGGCTGAAGTATTAGAATGGTTCAGCGCATGCTTTTCATCTATTGGTAAGTCTTTCATGGGATATAACTTTCCTAGAGAAATTTCCAGTTGTGGAGTGAATTCATGCTTTTTTGTGCAGACGTTCACGCCAGAATATTCACAAATGCCCATTAAGTCATTACCAAATTTACTGATCAAGTCCACGGTTCCAATGGAAGGTTCTACCAGTTCACAATTACTGAAACGACGACTTTCCACATAATTTTTGTCTTCTTCTGGTCTCGTCCTTTCATTTTGAGGTGGCTCTCTTGTCGAACCATGCTCTTTTCCCATTTTTAAAGCAGTCGAACCGTTAGTTTCTGCAGAGGCCAGTTCTGATTGGTTTGATCCTTCTGTAGCAAATACAACATCAGATGTTCATCTCATATATAACGAATAATGAGATTACAAATGCTATTCAGTAATAATAAATAGGAGGAAGAAATGAATAAAGACAGAAATGAAATAGGAAACCTCTCGTTTTACAATCAGAATCTGCTGAAGTTATTTGCAACGTGGGTTTCTCTTCATACATCTCTTTTCGTGTGTTGCTTGGTTGTGAAGAACTCTTGCACCTCAGCTTAGACAGTCCCTACATATTTGCATGAGAGCATTTCAGATTCTAAATCAAGTTTCTGCTAATAGACTGACAGTCGTCTTCTCGTTTAAATCACATCTAACTTAGCAGGTATCTTTGGAACCAACAGTCACTAAGATAATTAAATAGTCGCTCCGTAAGAAAAGAATAGGCAGGAAAGATTTATCTTCATACTTTCTTTCTTGAGTGTTAACTCCTTTTACACTGCCAATCCTATTTTTCTGTGTAAAAATTGAACAATCACTAGAACTACCACTTGCCGCATTAATTTCAGAAGTGGCTTCAATTTTATACGCTGCAGAATGGATGAGTTTAGAAGAATACATCATGGAGGTGACTGATGAAGAATCAAAATGGAAAATTCAGAAAAGCAAATTTAGTTTCCATGCACGTGAAACATACAAGCAATAAATAGGATATGTTGGAAACATACAGTTCGCCTCCTCCAAACATGCTGCCATAAGTTCCTCAGCTCATTCCTTCTAACAGGCTTAATTAGAAAGTCAGCAGCACCTTTTAACATGCACTTCAAGACCATACCGATAGAATCGTTTGAAGACATCACTATTTGGTAATGACAAAAGAAATAGAAAAGAGCAAGAACAGTTTAGTTCCAAATCTAAGAAAACATCAGGATAATGACCATAACAAAAGAAAAACCAAATATATTACATACTTATGACGGGAATATTTTTGCAGAAGTCATGTTCCATGACCAAGGTAAGAAGTGCATATCCCGATATTGATGATGGCAACTCCACTTCTGTTAATATGAGGTCTAAATCATTCGATCTACCCTTCAAAGTCTCCCATGCCATTAATCCATCTGAAACAGCATCAACTGCTTGACCAAAGAAAGTGCAAGTTCAGTTGAAAGACTCGCATGAAACTCATCATGATCTTATCAAAAATAAGAGAAAGAACCCAAAGAGAAGATGAGTCCGAGACACCTTAATCAATAAAAGACTCCAATCTCCATTAAAGAACAAGACCTTTCACCAAAAGTTACGAAAACCATATAAAACGTTGCATTGTCACCAGTGAGCTCGGAATCCAAATCAAACACATCAATTTCCAAATAAGCTAAATATCCATCAACAGATAAAAAGAAACGACCTTTATAACCGCACTTTCGAAGAAGCACAGCAATAATTTGGCGCGTAGAATCATCGGCTTCCACCAATAGAACACGAAGCATCGTATTTGGTCGAAACGTCTCCCACCTAAACACCTCTTCCGCCACCATTCCCTTGTCGTCGATCACCACAACCTCGCCCATAACGTTAAGTAGTAACAGAGTGTGTTATTTAAAAGTGAAACCAACCTTATCCGATAAAAAGGAAAAAAATATCTGAAAGTTAGTCAACCCGCTAAATGTAGTACCGCCTCAAAATTCAAACATCTGATATCATCCAACTTCAGCTCACCACCGCAAAATACATTTTAGTAAGAGAATCAGGATCAAAAGGTCGGCCGCCGCGGCTCGTGATTGACGGGGCTGACGTGGCGCAACACCATCAACTTTTGTTTTTAATATTTTGATGAGTGCGATATAATTGGTGTACACGTGTTGGATGCAACTTGGCTTGCTAGGGAGGATATTTTTGAGAGGCTGAACACCATGTCATAGGGTGGTATGCTCGTGGTGAGGAGTGTGACACTTGGAAACCTCTACGAATCCTGAGATTTTGTGGCCTTCGAAGCTGAGTCTCCTCACTGGTTTTACCGAACTAGTGCTACGTCTCCATTAAGCAACAAACAAGTGTGGCAAAGTTAGGGGACCAATCCTTTGCAAGGATTTTTAATTAAATATGTAGGCTTATATGTATATAATTGTGTATAAAGGTTATCTTATAAAATAGCCTAATTAATTAAAATGGTCTAATATAGTTATGATATTTTAGATTTTATGTATCTATTTTAAATGTAGAGTTTGTATGTGTAGACACCGAGTTTATAATTTTTAGTTTTATAATGAGTCAAACTAAAAATTAGATTAGAGCTTTACCCTAAAGAAAGTAATTATAATCCTTGAATTAAACATACACATAATTCTTTCTGACATCTCATCATCAGAGAAAGAATAAAGAACCAAGGAAAACTCTTTAAAAAGGCTACGTTCTAACTTGGAAGATAAACTGTAAAAAGGCTACGTTCTAACTTGGAAGATAAACTGTAAGACTCCAATGCAAATCTCACATTAGATTCAAGTATGCTTCCGCTTTTATTTAATTCTTGATGATTTGATATACAAATCCTATTTTTAAAGAAATTAAAACTCCATAAGTGGTATTAGAGCCTTGGTCATAACTTCAGTGCAGATTTTACAACAAATTCAAATATGCTTTCACTTTTATTTAATTCTTGATGATTTGATATAAATAAATCATGTCTTTAAAGGAATTAAAACCTCACAAGTGATACCAGAGCCTGGTTTATAAGTGGGTCATCAAAAATGGTTGATCTTTGTCTTCCGTAATCTTGAAATTGCTTCTATATGGATTTAGTTAAAAAAAACAATCAGGCTTTATTTTATTTTTTTACAATATTTAAAAAAGGAGAAATCGTCGAAACAGATGACGGTAAGCTGTGTTGGAAAGGTTTTCAAAAGCCTTAATATTTATGATAGTTGTTTTAATAACGTTGATTGATAAAAAGAAGCAAGGAGCATTACACATCTTTTTTTGTTAACTGTTCAATACTTTGTGTAGATTCAGATTATGATCGGATGTTTTTAGAAGGTTGCTTTCAAAGGCCTTTCATTTTTATCCAATAACCAATAAAGTTCTTTCTATTTTGTTATTAAAGTGACGATGTTTGATATGTACGTTAACCATCAGATAAAGAATAATAACTAGAAACTAATGTATTTGAGTTTAAACCATCAAATAAAGACCAGAAATAATCCTAAAATTTTAACATCCTGGAAAGTTTTAAATTTATACTTATTAGTATGCATGTTACGAATTAATATTATGATGAATGAATTTTGAGGTCCAAAATTTATAATTTCTGGTTTGATTTGTAAAATTTTGACCCAATTTTCAATTTGAGCTGATAAGATTATTGGTAAAAAAATTAGAGCTATGACGCTTTCGTACAACTTATGCAAATTTTGGGTATTTTAATTTCAGATTTTGGTAATTTAAAGAAGTATATAGCATTTGAAATTAAATTAATTGAAACAACATGTTGCCAAAGCAACTCCTCTTGTGAAAATTAATTTAACTTACGGCATGTTTAGTTGAACGGAATAAGTATTCTATTCCGTTCGTATTCTTCAAAATTAACTATTCTTATGTTTGGTTAGAAAAAGAAATTTAGAATAGGTATTCTCGGATTTAATTATTCTTCGAACTTAGGGAATAGGTAACCTTGTCTTTACCTATTTTGGATATCTCAGAATACATATTACCACGTTGAGGACCGAAATATCTTGGTCTCTCTCGCTCTCGTCTTCACGCTTCACTCTCTCATCTCCCTTGCTCTTGTCCTCTTCGCTCTTGTCTTCAAGCTCTTGTCTCTCTCTGTCTACACAATCCGGTCTTTTTTCCAACATTTCTCTGCCAGTTACATGAATTAGGTATGTTGGTCGCTTTTTTTTTTTGCTATCAATGTGGTTGTTTGGCTTACCTCATCAACCAAATAACTTTTGTGATGTTTGTTTGGCCTTCGAGTCTCTTCCAATCAACTTGACCAAGATTGGAAAAGATGAATTTATATGCTTCCCGTCTCTTCCCTGTATCTATGTGAGTCTTTCTGTTTGATGAAGGGTTGTAATAGCCTGCTTGTTCCCCTTTGTGATAGTCAAGCAGTTGGGTCAACTAGTTTAAATGTGTTTGCATCAACTTGTTTGAAGTTGGAGTGAAAAATCATCTAAATTGCTTAGGACGTGTTAATTGCTAATTGTTGGGACCCGATTTCGGCACCGGACCCCAACCGAAAAAATGCAAAACGGAAACGAAAAACAAAGCGAAACAAAGGAACGGATGAAATCAAAAGCGAAGGAATCTGAAACGGAAACATAAGGCGAAAGAAGCGAAAACGAAACGAATACGAATCGAATCGAAAGCAATACCAATCGCTTATAAACAAAAACTTAACTCCGACATCCGAGAACAAATCTTTTTGAAAAGCATCGCGTTGAAAACCCTAAGACTAAACCAATCCGAAACCAATCTAAATTTTTTTCTTTCATTTTATTCATCTTTATTCAAAACCATTCCAATTTCCCATTTGGAAATTAGCAATTCCA
>JANVCQ010000191.1:39424-50794 GCA_025531925.1 Erythroxylum plowmanianum | reverse complement strand
GTTTTCGTATGCGTTGGTTTGGTATACTGTTTTGTGTGGCATTCATACATCCTTCCAAGGGATATGTGGGTGTCACAGTAAGACTCCAATGCAAATTTTATAATGGATTCAGGTTTGCTTTCGCTTTTATTTAATTCTTGATGATTTGATATGAACTAATCATGTCTTTAAAGGGATTAAAACCATACATTCTTCTATTACTTTTATCTAAGAACACTTTGTCATCCTTGCATAGCCACAATTTTTAATAGGTCTCAGCAAAATTTGTAATTAGGTAGTGATAGAATTATGGTTAGTCTTAGAATAAAAGGAACAGACGATTTCACCCCAAAGTTAGACATAAAATGTGGTTGGTCTACATACTCAAAACTTTTGTGCCTTCGTGAAAAAGGAATATGGGAACCAGAAATGACAAGGCAGTAGAGACCAACCTCAGAGGTTAGGTGAGATATGATTTGGTTTGAAACAAAACAAAATACTGTCTACATTATTGTTGGAATATGTTGTTTTCAAGAATAGGAACGCAACTACCAAGGTAATAGAGAATGTCATGAAGCATGAATGTGCTAACCTATGGCAGGAGAATTGCTCACTGATGTTCTTTAATAAATCATATTTCAAAACTTACAACAATAACCAAACTAAATTGGTAACTAGGAATCCGGTAATTTAGTTGAGCTCATCATCTCTTTATACCTTTCTTAAATATTAGACTAATTAAAAATAAATTTAAGTAGAAAGTAATTTAATTAGCAATTAAATAAAGAAAAATTTTAAATAGAGAATAACTTAATTACTATCTAAATAAGGAAGAATTTAGAGATTATTTATATGGATTATAATATATACTATCATATTATCATTCCCTTGAATTGAAAGCGGTAAAAAAAGCTAATAGATTGAATTTGGAAACGAGATAACAAAATCCAAGAACATATTAGCAATCTAGTCTTGAGAAAAGACATAAACAAGATCAATCATATAATGATAAACACAATGATGCACAAAGTAGCAATTGATTTCAATATATGTTTGTGCATTTATGAAATATTTCATTGTGCTTAATACTTTAATTATCACAATTAAAAGGAGTAGTAAATGAAGACGGAATGCTCAAACTCTAAAGTAACCAGCAAATCTATAGAAGTTTAGAAGTAATATCAACAAAAGCTTTATATTCAACTTTGGCACTAGATTCAGAGATGATGGTTTGCTTCTTACTATACCAAGAAATAATCACTAACTAAAAAGCAATAACTACAAGTGGACTGATAATATGTGAAACAACAAGTCTAATCAACATCTAAATAACCTCACAACTGAAGATAAGATGAGCTAGAATAATGAAGACCATGAAACAAGTACCTTTAATGTAATTAAAATATGAAGAATAGTCGTGTAATGAGTAGTGTGAGGAGCTATCATGACCTAATTAACAATGTGAATAGTATAAGTAATATCAAGACGAGCAACAATAAGATAAACGTGATTGCCAATAAGTTGATAATACAAAGTAAAGTTAGGAAGATGAGAGCCATAATAAGCAGAAAAATGATTATTAGCTTTAATAAGAGTGTGGACAATTTTATTATCAGTAAGACCTACAAGAGAGATAAGGTTAGTGGTATACTTAGTCTGAGATCATAATACCCTGTAGAATCAAAAATAATCTTAAGACCCAAAAAATAGCTCAAATGCCCAAAATTTTTTATCTCGAATTGGCAACTAAGGAAGTTCTTAAACTTATGAATACTTTGTGTATCATCACCAATAATGATCATGTGATCAACATATAATAATAACAAAATAATACTTGGCTCAAAGAAATTATGCGCGATAATAAGGATTGGATCAGAAAATAAACTATAAATAATATAACTGAAGTTAGTAAATCACGTATGAGGAGCTTGTTAAAGTTCGTACAAAATCTTTTTAAAAGAACAAGAGTTTATCCAGAAGATGATCATAGACATTTCAGTAAGATCTCCATTTAAGAATTCATTCTCGACATCCATCTAAAACAAATTACAATTACAATTAGAAGTGATATAGACTATAAAAGCAACAGTGAGCTTATAATCAATCTCATATTTTTAAATAAAACCTTTAGCTATAAGTCGAGCAGTATAAACTGTCAGCTTTAGTCTTAATTTTATAAACCGATTTACAACCAACTACAAATTTATCCATAGGTAAAATAATCAAATCTCATATATAAGAATAAGTAAATGCAATGAGTTATTCTTCTATTACTTTCTGTCATAAAGGATTCATACTGACCTTATGATAAGTACAAGGCTTATAAAGAGAAAAAGAACAAAATAATAATTGTAACTACAAATAGTGATATTAATTATACGAGAAGAACAACTAAGTGAAGGATTAAAATAAGATTGAATAATAGGAGAAGAAGTTTTAGGATCCATAGGAGGAAGATCATCATATGCATCACTAACCCCTTACAAAACTCTAATTTAATCTTAATTCCATCAACCTAAGCAAATAAAACCTCAAATTATTGACATTCTAATTAAATTCTAACCAAAATCAACTAATCAAACTCAACCTCAAAACTAAACTGAATACATGCTTATTTAGTACGGAAAAGAATCGGGACCCAACACATATGAAGGTAGATCAAAACAATATAAGCAATCTAAACTTGTAGAAGAGTCATTAGAAAATAAAATATAAGTGGAATCTGAAAGGAAGGAAGGAGATGAAGTGACTCTAGAGGCAAATAATGAAGAAAATATCTTATGTTCCTAAAAAGCAATACAATGGAAAATATAAATACGTTGAGAAACATGATTCCGACACTAATAACCTTTATTTTAATGTCATATCCTAATAAATATTACAATTAGGCTCGAGGTTCTAATATAGTATATTCATATGACTAAAGATGGATAAAAACTAGTAGATCCAAAAAGCTTAAAGAATGTGATAATTAGGAAAATTTATTATAAATAATTTTTAAAAGGATAATATTTTTTCAGATAGGAGAAAGGATAAAATTAATTGTATAAACCTCTAAAAGAGCGGGTTCACCCCAGAAAGATTAGGGACAAGAAGATGACACAAGGAAAGATCAAATAATTTCTAGAATGTGCTTGTGTTTATGTTCTATACAACCATTATGTTGAGAGATGTCAAGATAAGAACAATGAAAGACACTGGCATGAGTAGTAAAATTTTGATAAAGGATAGTGTCTCAGTACTCCATAGCATTATTCGTGCAAATATTTTAATGTTACAAGAAAATTAAGTTTAAATTATATTAGCAAATTGATTATACATTTCTTTATAGCTTTGTTTCAATATTTTAGTTGCACAATCGCTTCCCTCTATGAAAATCTAAAGCAAATTTGTTGGTTGTTGAAGAAAAGGCCAAGGAGGATGAGGTTCTTTATGAAACCTTAAAGCAGCATGACACCACTCTTAAAGTATAAAACAATGTGCTTGAAGAAAAGATGGTTCATTATAAATCAAAAAGTGAAGAATTACAAAATCAATTGCATGACTTGCAATAAAGCTCTGAGATGACATCTACACTTTTTGATTGATCACAAACATTCCAAAAGGAGACGACTAAAAAGGCATCAGCAGTTGAGCAAGAATGGGATTTACTATTAGTTATATTTCTAAAGCAATGAAAAGGCTTATTGATTTTGTGGGATTCTCAATCTCCACTTTATCAACTAGGGATCATGATTCTGTGGATGTTGTTAAGCAGGTTGTTGCTTCTGTTGATTTGGCTATTGAAATGATCAAGGATATGAAAGAGAAACTTGATGATATTTGCTTAGGTCTTGAAAAAACTTTGAAATTATCTACAAATTTGAATGGAAAGAATAATTGATTACTTGAAGAAAATGAAGTTGTAAATGAAATGTTGAATGGATCGTATCATGAACTAAGTAAGTTTTAAACAACGATGAGGGTAAGCAAAGGTAAGGGGATGGAAATTTAAGGATTTTAGATTTAAGGTTTTTTACTTAAGTTAATTAATAGCTAATAGAATTAATCATTTTAATTAATTTACGTAAACAACACATGGCTTAGTAAGACCTATAATAAAATTAAAATATTATAAATTTTTGGCAGAAATCTTACTATGTCATATTCCAATCATTATTTCTGTTAATAGAGAGTTTATTTGAACAATTTTAAAGTGATAGGGTTTAATTTAAACACTGTGAAATATTAAGGTTTAACTTATATTTATAAGCAAAACTTAGGGTCATTTTTTCCGTTTTGCCTAAATGGAAAAGCATAAAGTTTTGAAAGTTGACATGAACACATTCAAATTGATCACATTTAACATATCCTAGACATCAACTAGAAATCCAAGGTCCTAATTTAAAAGAGGAAATATGACTAAGACTTAAGTGTCAAATATTGGAAGAAGTGACATTAAGAACTACTCTTGATGGTCTTTAGAGAAAAACAAGCTCAAATAGATGACCAACCTTACATCCTATCCTATGAACCTTGCTCATCTATGAATCCTTCAAAGTACAACCATGACTCCAAAAGGATATATTAGCATCAAGTTCATGTAACTGACCAAGAGAAGTAAGATATTGAGATAGTTTGGGCATATAAAAGCATCAAATATGGAAAAGTAAGACTAAGAAAAATTCCCTATATGTTGGATGGGAAAATTATAATCCAGCATTATGAACAATTGGCATATGAGTGAGAGTGGAAACAGAACTAAATAACTTAGACTCAGGTGTCGTATGATTATTATAGGCATAATCAAAGAATTAAGAAGTAGATTTACTTAGAGTGATATAGAAGAAAGGGGACGTAGTGGTACCATAATTAGGTTGTATCTGTTGAAGAATGTCATGCATTTCTTTCGAGAAACAAAGAAGTATCCTCATAAGTAAAACTCTCAATGGCAACAGTATAAGCAGAAGCACTCAAGGATCGAGACTTATTATGAGATTTTATTAGATTATCCCTAGCTAGAATTCTTGTTGTTAGCTTTAAGTTTGGGACAAGTAGAAACGTATTATGTAAATTTTTTTACAATATCTGTAACGTCCTTAGAAGAAGTAGAGGTGGATGAAGTAGTAGAAGGAGTATCAAAAAACCACATCTGTATAAGGGAGAGATCATTCAGTATGAAGAATATTAAGATAAGATTATTAATACTTCTTGAATGATGTTAAGCTTCTGTAGCAGAAAGCAATGAAGAAGAGCAACACTAACTAAATCAAACTCAATAGAAAGAGTCATCAGTAAATGTTGTATATACTGGCAATTAAAAAGGGTAGTATAAATTTCTATAAAGACTATATCAGGCTATAACTAGATCACAAGTTGATAATTGATCCAACAAAGTTTGTAACTCTGAAACAATATGATTGTCTGACCAAGTTATTAACACATACGATAAAGGAAATGATAAAGTTAAAATCGATGATGTCTTCTAAAACTACATAATGTGTCTGTTAAAAAATCTAACATCTTTTCATAGTCAAGACGATGAAATTTGATCTTAATACTATGTTGACAAGTATTACAAAACCAAGTTAAAATAAAATGATTTTTGTGATCCCATTGGTAGAAAATCTCAATGAACTTAGTTTTGGCATATAGGTCTGTGGTTGGGCCTTTTTTTTCAAAATTCAAGCTCTAAACTAGGTGTAAAACAACATTGTTTTACACTTGGAAGCTATTATTTTTACATAATGTAAAATGACATCGTTTTAAACCTAAAGTAAAATGAAATTGTTTACAATAGGTTAATAGAGCCTACGAGCATGCGTTCTTCACTTATTTTATTCACCATGCTTCTACATGTTTTGTCTACCTCATTGTGTTGCATTCTTCTTCTTCTACCTCTTCTTGTGTTATGCCTCCTCCCTTTTCCTAGCAAGATTTTGCGTATTTCAGTAATTTTGCAAATTCATTATTGTATGTTTCCTTTATTATAGAAAGTAACATGATGATTATTTAGCAATCACCAATCTATTTTGCTATGAAAGGTGATTAATCGAACATTGATTTAGCATCCAAAATTCACAAAAAATTGTAAGTTTTATTTCTTAGTTTATCCTTTGATGACCCAAAGTCTATGATGATCTTAAAGAACCCTAGAAGTATGTTTGTACCTTATTCTTGATATTCTGATGCTTCTAAATTCTATCATCGATAGAATATCTACATCCCCTTAGCCTATTGGATCCTTAATTTTTATTTGAATAAAGAGTTATGAGCATTCAAGGTTTGAATATGGAAATTTAGGGCTTGTTTTTCTTGTGTTTTCTTTAAATAAAGTGTTTAGAATAAGTTCCCCTTGCATTTGGATTTCAAATGAGTGTTACTTTAGTTCTCTGATTAATATTGTAGATTCTGGTCTAATTGAGACTTCCTAATTCCTTTATCATGGCTTTGAGCTTTTTCATAATTTGTAAGCCTCAAATCCTTTTATGTTCTCATCCAATCTCCTTTTCCATAGCTTCATTATATCCCTCTAACTTTATCAGGTGGCTTTTGAGCCTAAATGGAGTTCTCTTCTTCTTTAGGTATAGTTATGTTTGTGATTGATTTCCATATACATGTTTTCCTGACAAAAGCAAGCATTTTTATGGTGGAGTAATTCCTTTCAAGCTTACTTAAGCCAATCTCTCACCATGGAAAATGCTGCTAAAATGAAGCAATTGCTCCACCATTCAATCATGAGATTATAGGCTTATCTATTTTACATAACTTTGCCTCTTTAATAAGCTTAACCTTGAATAGACTCTCCACCACCTCATTCAGCCTCTCCATGTTGTACTTGAACTTAAGCTCATTCATTAAGTGAAAGAATTGCACACATTTCTTTGGATACATAAGTTTGAGTGCAACAATTGAATGATATCACCAAGGAAAGGTTTTCATCTTTCTAGTTCCAATGCATCTAAAAATATATAACACTATATAATTGATTCAATTATGAAAAAATGTGAGGGCCATAATATGATACAACATAGTTGATTCAATTATGTGAATATTGATGCATAGTTGTACAAATTCTAAATTGACGTAATATAATTAGTTTAAAACTATAAATGTTATAAAATCCATGATTAAGTTTATGCATGAGTTTGAAATATAGGCATTTGGACAGTTGACAATCATAATATGATTAATTTGAAACTATAAATGTTGTAAGATCTATGATTAAGTTCATGCATGAGTTTGAAATATAGATATATCTATGATAACATATATGGTTGTATTTATTGATTGTTTCAAATGGATGTGCATATTCCTTCAGTGGAGAGTTCTAATCTAGTACTAGAGAGTACACCACCTAAGACTTCTAATTTGATACCAACCAAAGAAATACATCATATCAAAAGACTAAGTTCTTTGAGGAGGGAAGTTTGGAATCACTTCAACAAAACTAGATTAATGGACGAAATAGAGAATGTCGAGTGTAAATATTGTCATAAGATGTTAGTGAAGAGTTTAAAAGGTGGAACCTCCCTATTTAAAGAGACTTTTGTAGTCATGTAATAGAAAGAAGCTTATATTAGGAGATTAAACATTTTTTACCCCTAGCTTAATGAGAGGGAAGAATGAAATGATTGCTACAGCTTATCACAGTATCAAATCAAAGTTTTTGCTAGCTAGTATGATCATTAATGATGAACATCCACTCTTTATAGTCAATAGCAAAAAGATTTAGGATTTTTCTTACCTCACTCCAACCGTCCTCAATATCCAAACTCAGAATAGCATGAAAAAAGAAATTTTTAAGATATACGAGGATAAAATAAAGGAATATCAAGATTGTTGTTAAGTATAGAAGGATAGTTACCATTTCATTGGACATATAAATAACTAACAATTAGAAGAAGGGTTATATAGCAGTGATGGCACACAATATTAACAACGACTGGACTCTATGCAGTAGACTAATAAGGTAAATTAAATTTTTTAATATTATTATCAATTATTTTTATATTTGTTTATGTTTGTAAATGATAGGTATATTTATGTGTTAGCATCACATATAAGAGAAAGGTTGACAACTGTATTGGTTGAGTGTTTAATGGATTGGAATATCGACACTAAACTATCTACTATAACACCTAACAATTGTAGCACGAATGATACGATCATCAAAAAGTTCAAGAATAAGTTACAGGCTAAGAACTTATTAGTTGATGGGAGGTAATGGTGTTACTTTATGCATATTATAAATTTGATTGTGAAGGGCATATTGAAGGTGATAAAGGAAGCAGTAGAGTTGATTTGGGATAATATAGTGTATTGGAATGCAACACCTAAAAATGTTGAAATTTTTGAAAAAATTGCACAACAACTAAGCATTCCATGCACGAAGAAGTTCTTTGTCCTATAAAATGGAATTCAACCTTCAAGATATTGGAGTCTGCAAAATAATATGTTGAGGCATTCACCAAGCTGAGACAAAGAGATTCTCAATATACTTACCTACCTATAGAAGAGCAACAGGAGTTGGCTAAAGCACTTTATACAAAGTTAGAGATATTTTATAATATTATTAAGTTGTTCTCAAGAATAAAATATCTAACTTTGCACAGTTACTTTAGCAATATGTGAGAGATTAAGAAAGTTTTATTTGATTTGATATTTGATTCTAATGAGGTGATTCGGGTTATAACAGACTAAATGACTGAAGCTCAACTCTTACTGATATATGGTAGGACGTATTGTGGCAGTCATTTCTGTATTGGACCTGAGATACAAAATATAAGGGGTTAATTTTTGTTATGACATGTTGTACAGTGATCAAGCTCAAGAAAATGTTGATTTCATTAAATAATAGTGGAATGAGTTGTATAATGATTATCAACTGAGATTGGGTAAAAATCAACATCGTAGTAGTTCCGCTCTAGCTTCAGGTTCAGGTTTGTTTTCAAGAGAAAAGGACTAAGACTTCTTCTAGTATGATGGAGATGGACAAATATTTGATTATAGATTATATTACCTAAGTTGAAGGTATAGAGTTCAGCATAGTACTATAGTGGAAGAAACATGGAAACAAATTTCTGATCATGTAAGCGAATGATCAAGATCTCTTAGCAATTTTAGCATATGTTGTTGCTTTAGAGTCTGTTTTTAGTACTGACGGTCGAGTTATTAATCCTCATCATGCTCGACTTCATCCTAATACTGTGAAAGGCCTCATGTGTGCTTGAAATTGGTTTAATGATAAAGATAATGGGAGTAAACTCTATTATTTATGATATATCAATTTTGCCTAGTTTTCTTTATGATATTATATTATCTCAAATTTTTAATATTAATAAATATATTGGTACGAAAGAGACCAATCATTCAATTGAAAATTTTTTGAACCAATATTCAATGATGAAGGTATATTTAGTCGTTTATTATCATGTTTTTAATATTCATTTAATGCAAGTATTTCATTATTAGGTATAATTTACATAATAATGTTTTTACATGCATATGAAATAGTGTAGACTATTGATGATAATGATTAAAACGATTAACTTTCTTCTTTCCTCTACTATAGATTTGTTATCTTTTAATCTTTATTTTTGGATTTACTTTCTTTATGTGATTGCTTTGGTTTTTCACAATTGAAGATATAATTATTTACTTGTGGGTTTTTATGCAGGTTTTAAATTGTTGGCTCTGCTATACTTAACTTCAATATCTACTCTTCAATCTCCACTCGCCAATAGTTGACTTATAATTGATAATTGTACGATGATCAAACTCAAGAAAATGTTGATTTCATTAAATAATAGTGGAATGAGTTGTTTAATTATTATCAACTGAGATTGGGTAAAAATCAAGATCGTAATAGTTCAACTCTAGCTTCAAGTTCAAGTTTGTTTTCAAGAGAAAAGGACTAAGACTTCTGATAGTATGATGGAGTTGGAAAAATATTTGATTATAGATTATATCACCTAAGTTGAAGGTATAGAGTTCAACGTAGTACTATAGTGGAAGAACCATGGAAACAAATTTCCAATCATGCAATTAAATGATCGAGATCTTTTAGCAATTCCAACATCTATTGTTGCTTTAGAGTCTGTTTTTAGTACTGACGGTTGAATTATTAATCCTAATGATGCTCGAATTCATCCTAATAAGCCCTTATGTATGCTTGAAATTGGTTTAATGATAAAGATAATGGGAGTAAACTCTATTATTTATTATATATATTCTAGTTTTTTTATGATATTATATTTTCTTAAATTTTTAATATTAATACATATATTGGTATGAAAGAGACCAATCATTCAATTGAAAACTTTTTGAACCAATATTCAATAATGAAGGTATATTTAGTTGTTTATTATCATGTGTTTAATATTCATTTAATGCAAGTATTTCATTATTAGGTATAATTTACATAATAATGTTTTTACATGCATATGAAGTAGTGTAGACTATTGATGATAATGATTATAACGATTAACTTTCTTCTTTCCTCTACTATAGGTTTGTTATCTTTTAATCTTTATTTTTTGATTTACTTTTTTATGTGATTGCTTTGGTTTTTTGCAATTCAAGATATAATTATTTACTTGTGTGTTTTTATGCACATTTTAAATTGTTGGCTCTACTATACTTAACATTAATATCTACTTTTCAACCTCCACCCACCAATAGTTGAGCTATAATTGATAATTTTATTTTGAATTTTTTAAATTGTATCATTACAAAATCTGGATAATATCAATATGATAATACTCTTTTTGTAACATCCCATCACCGATGGGAAGGGTAGAATAATAATTCAGAGTGGCTAGTGGTTAATGAGGGCTTAGAATCGCCATTATATGTTCATGCATAATACAGCATATACACATACACGTGCATAGTAAATTTTGCACATGAAAATGACTGTACATGCATTCATGACATTTCCCGATATATTTGTTAATAAATGTGAGTGTTATGAAAAATGTGATTTGTGTGCTTGAAAAATTGAATTGGAGAGGGTCATTGAGGTTTTATAATTTTTGGAGAATTTTAGAAATTGTTTTTCTGAAATTTTGGGGTAATTTCTGGACTAGGAAAAATACCAAGTGGCAGAATAATGATTTACCGGTAGTAGAAATTACTGTCCAATGGCACTGGAAATTTAGAGAAATGATTTTATGGATTTATTAATTTGAGCCATTGGAAATTTGGGGATAAATTGGAGTAGAATTTGAAATTAATTGGAAAGAGCTTAAAAATGTGACATGTGGCAAGTGACACTTGACACTTGCCTAACATGCCACCATGTTTATTTTTGTTTAAAAAAACCACCCTCTCGTTTTAGTCTTTCTCGATGCTTCTCTTTTTCTAAGGTATAGGTGATTTATGTGAGAATTCTCCACCACTTTTCGTAGC
>JANVCQ010000191.1:4855-27265 GCA_025531925.1 Erythroxylum plowmanianum | reverse complement strand
CTTAATTTTTGTAGAATTTAATATCTAAAATCTAAATTTCTATAAGAATTGAACGAAATATTAAGATATATAATATTCATACCCTTATAATTTTTTTTAAAGTTATGTCCTCATAAGTCATTTTACACATAAACAGCTAATACTAAACAGCTAACTTTACCAAATATCAAATGATAAATAGCTAATACAATCAACTGGTCAAATCAACTAATATAATCAGTTATCAGCTATCAGCTGATAGAATCAACTAACAGCTAATGCAATCAGCTGATTACCAAACAGGGCCTTAATGCTTGATGCTAGAGTATGCTCTTTCTTGGTGTTGGTTGAATAGGGTCTCTTCTGTTTTGTTGTAGTTTACGAGACTAAATGAGTTAACTCCTGATTCGGTACCTAGTTCCAATCATGTCCGAGTTTGGGTTTTAACAAATCAAAACCATCAGCGGACAATTTATCAGCAACCTACATTGACAAGGACAAGATTCATCTAAAAGGTAACAACATTCAGAGTCCATCCATTTTCTTGATAGGTACTTCGGCTCTGTGGTCTATGCAGGGTGACTGTACAGATTAATAGAGCAAAAACTATGAGAATTCTCCTTGGATCATCTGTTTCATTTTTTTTATCAACTCTGTCTTATTTTATCTCAACTATTTATTTTTATGATATTCACATAAATAAATAGTTGAGATAAAATAGGACAGAATTAATATAGAAAAAAATGGGACAGAAGATCATGTCCCATGAGAATCTGGTGAAACAAAATCCAGAGGCATATCATAATTCCTGCCGGGACAATCTAAAACCCAAAGGGCCATTTATCAACTTAAAATGCAAACGAAGCAACTCACTATTCTTTCTCCACAACTAAGGTTATATTTGATTGAACAACTAGGGTTATATTTGATTGAACATAAAGTTTTTAACAAAATAGAATAGAATGAAATAGTTTATAATAGAATAGAACATAAATAAATATAGTATTAAAAAATTGTTATTTGAGAAAGATGAAAAGATTCATAATAGTGAAATGTTATTTGGATGAAGAGTTTATAATATAATATAGTGTAAAGTTGTATATTATTTTATATTTCATCCTAAACTCCCCAAATCGGAGGCTTTTCATTTCTACTGTTTAGGATAGAATGGGATTTAACATAAAACCTTCCTCTTCCTTCTCATTTCATTCTATTCCATTATAAAATCTCCTCCTCAAAGAAAATAATATTACATTCCATTTCATTATATTATAAAATTTTCAACCAAATATAGCCTAAGAATGACAACCATTTGAAGTGGCCATTCAAAGGTTAATTCAATAAACAAAGAAGCCATGAGAAACATAACCAAAATTTAAGATACCAATGCAACCTAAGAACATAGCATTAAATTTAAAGAAGGGTGACAGTGATTGCTACTGAATGCTATATGAAGGCCAGTACAACAAATAAGTCTAAACATGAGCAGTGCCTTGAGTAAATTTAGGATCCTCACATCTGTACCGTCCATCAGGTCCAATACCAAAACCTTTTGGATCTGCAAAAACATTCTCTAGTAGCTGGCTGCGTGGGGGAAGAGGGCTCTCATCTGCAAACTCAACAGCTTCCTCAACTATTTCATCTATCTTCTTCTCGATGGCCTTAAATTCTGCTTCACTAGCTAGGCTCTGCTCAATCATAAATTTCTTCAAGGCTGTGATGGGATCTCTGGCAGCATAGTGAGCCTTCTCGGCTGCCAAAAAAGAACAGATAGCGTAAGGGAGTGAAAAGGTGATGCACTCAAGGTCATAATAATATCAGGTCTCCAATCAATACCAATGTGACTAACATCAAAGCAGCATTTCAAGAATAAGAAATAACAGACGATGCAAAAGCAAAGAAATAAGAGAATCAAGGAATTATCATGGCAATTACACATTTTCACTATCCTGCAAAGGCTGGGATCAATCAAATCATCTTAAAGGTACATACAAGAGTTAAGATAGAAAACAAATTATAAACTATCTGAAGGGGACTCAGGGATATGATAATTTCAGCTACTAAAATGCAACTCCAAACTTTATGGAACAGCAACATTCACTGAAGGCATTCATACGAATGAACTAAAAACAAACGCTCACCTGGGTCACGAAGCTCATCGGGATCAGCCAATGAGTGTCCTCTAAATCTGTAAGTCTCACATTCGACCAAAGTTGGCCCTTCTCCTCTTCTAGCCCTTCCAACTGCCTCCTTAGCCACTTCTCTTACCTTCAAAACATCCATCCCATCAACATGAACTCCTGGCATACCAAATGCTGGACCCTTCTTCCAAATCTGCGGATCTGAGGTTGCCCTCAAATGGGACATTCCAATTGCCCACAAATTATTCTCTACAACAAACACAATTGGCAATTTCCATAATGCCGCCATGTTTAAGCACTCAAAGAACTGGCCATTATTACAAGTTCCATCTCCAAAAAATGCCACGGTCACTTGATCACTGTTTGCTTCCTTCAAAACTTCTCTCCTATACTTCGAGGTAAAGGCTGCACCAGTTGCCACTGGAATCCCTTCACCAATGAAAGCAAACCCACCAAGCACGTTATGCTCTTTTGAGAACATGTGCATAGATCCACCTTGACCCCGGCAACACCCAGTGGTCTTGCCAAAAAGCTCACTCATTACAGCACGAGCTGAGACCCCCTTACTCAAAGCATGAACATGATCACGGTAGGTGCTGACAATGTAATCATCCTGCCTCAAGAGCTTGATGAACCCAGTTGACACAGCCTCCTGCCCATTGTAGAGATGAACAAAACCAAACATTTTGCCTCTGTAATACATCTGGGCACACATGTCCTCAAAAGCTCTGCCCAAAACCATGTCCTCGTACAGCTCCAAGCCTTCTTCTTTGGTAATCAACTAGGTACATACATAATTGAATAAATAAAAGCAACTAATATGGCCAATTTTTGGTTCATATAATCAAACCACAATTCTCTAACTCCTGAGTCTTAAACCTAACTAACAAGTTTTAGCAACCAAAAGAACAACTAGAAGCTTAGTTAAATGCCAAAAATGCAACGAGAATGAACGAGAATTTGAATGCTATGAGCCATGATTACCAAAACTAGAATGTAAAGTTGCTACATTTAAGCTTCAACACGTTAAATATGCTGTCTTTTCCATTTTTATTCGACACCCGAATATCAACCACCGCTTAGAACTTAAGAGCACAAAACATAAACAATAAAGCAAATTACTAAAAGGAGGACTTTAAAGATGTAGAATTGGGGTACCGGAGAGGAGCGTGATTTGATCTTCTTCTCCTTGACAACATCAGAAACGGAAACAATAGCATATCGACGGTGAGGATTCGCCTGATTCAACTTGTGGGAACGGAGCTTGCGAGCGGATCCAAGGAAGGAGGGAGAATTCTTAACAGGATCAAAGAGAAAGTTCTTTTCTTGAGATCCGGAGGAAATCGTATTAACAGGCAAAGGTTGAGTGAACTTTGTCGCAGAGAAAGCTAACGCCATTTTCAAGCTTTCTCTTTTTTTTTTCTGGTTTGCGTTTGGACGGAGAGAAAGTGAGAGAAAAAGGGTAATGAGAGGGAGAGTATAAGAGGAGAAAACGGGGCGGAGGATACGAGGAACAGGGGCTTAGTTATAATCGCGTTGTGTTTAAGTTTGTGCTGTGGTGAAGTGTAAACAGAGGAAGAAAAGAGGGAGAGGGGATTTTGTATTGATACAGAAAAGGATTGAAAAAGCTAAAAGAAGGCCACCCAACTCTCAACTACGTGTTTGTCTCTGCACTTACAAGACGTTGACAACTGGTTCTTTGCTCTATTTGGCTTAGTAAATTCAGTTAGAAGTTTTAACGTTTGTGGAATCTCTGTTCTTGGGACAGTTGGAAATTCGATGTCGTATGGTTTGTATTCGTTGCTATTCTAATAAACAGGAAGAATAAAGAAAAGAGATTTGAGGTATCAGCAAGTAATTAACATCGGACTTGAACAAATAAATTTGATGGGAGCACTTGTGTTTTTGACCTCACTTCTCGTGATGCAGCCATGTGCATTAGCTGATGAGGCTGAAACGTGGTTTTGGATGAGGTAAGTCATTTTCAGAAACTAATTCCTGCTTTCTTATTTTCCTTGTGCTTTTCCTATCATAATAGGAAACGGAGGAAAAGAAACTCCACTCGGAAACAGAGGAATGAGTGACACAGGGCATTTAGTAAACCAGCAAAATGAAATTCATGATATGCACGTCAAACAATTTAACTCTTTGGAGTATACTGGTTTTCATTGTATGTGGCTTTTCACAAAAAATGGACATATAGTACATATCAATATGAAGTTCCTGCACCAATTTCCCACTCCGCTTGAAGAACGGAGTGTTTAAGACAGAGCATGTGGCTGTAGCAATCAGCATACTTGAGGTGCTGAATGCTGTTATGAATAACTTGTAAGCTGCTTGAATCTCTCACTGTACAAATTAATGTCAGTCATCTTGCAGCAAAAAGAGCTGACCAAAGAGTTCCAGACTGATAGTTGTGGTAACATACCCTGGCTAATCATCTCCTCCAGCCACATTACAACTTCATATTGTCTGCCCATGAAGCAAAGACCTCGTATGACCATGTTATAAATATCAACCCCAGGCCTGTATGATCTAATCAGCATCTCATCCAAAAGCCTACTTGCTTCAACAAACCTACCATCTCTACATAGACCGTTCACTAGAACATCATAAGTTTCCTGGTCAGCAACGCAACCCACTTGTTTAGCCATTTTCTTCAAATACTGAACAGCCAACACTGAATTCCCTGCATTACATAGGCCTTTTAGCAAGATGTTGTACAATCTTACTGTTGGAACACAATTAGCCTCTACCATCTCCACTTCAATAACATTAACTGCTTCAGCAACCCTACCTTCCTGAGACAATGCCGCTAGTTTTGCTTCATAAGTTAAAAGAGATGGTCTAAAGCCTCTTCCCCGTGTTTCATGAAGCACTTTATTGGCTTGATCTACCTTACCTTCTTGGTAAAGATCAACAGCCATGGCAGTATAGCTCTTCAAGTTGGGGACACCACCTCTGATTAGAGCGTCATTAATCTTTTCTTTGGTCGCTTCTATGTCTTGACACTCACAGAGATCAAGAGAGCAATGATATCTTTTATGAGCCTTCAGCCCCTTCCTTAATATCTTATTAAGTATATCCAAGGCTACATCAACCTGCCCATTATCACATAAAGCATCCAAAAGGATTCTGTATATTGCAACATCTTCACCGCTTCCCTTTTGAGATATTCTCCAAAACATTGAGTACAGGAGATGGATTGCCTCATTCAACCTTCCATCAACACATAATCCTTCCATGAGAATCCGATAACTATCCCTACTAGGATAGCAACCTTGGTAATTCATCTCTAGGAAAATACGCAGTGCAAGATCTGATCGATTTTGTTGACAAAGAGCACTCATAAGCAAATTCAGAGAATGAATACGCGACTTCACTTCCCAACCATAAGAATTATCCAAGAAAAGACGATAAGCTGCTTCCAACTTTGAATTTTTCACCATTATCTGCAGAAGGGTATTGAAAGATTCAGTCCAATTTACACAGTTGAACTGAGGAATGGTACTAAACAGAGTTACAGCTTCATCCAATTGGCCAGCTTGAGCATAGGTCTTGATTGCTGTTACAAATACTGAATCGTTGCACTCACAGGAATCTTCTCGCATCTGATCAATGACTTCTTTCATCTCAGTGATACGACCAGAGTTTCCAAGGATTCCAACCATCGCAGCATACACTGGACCGTTGTGACAGTAGTTGGGGTATTTGTCTTTTACTTCTTTGAAAATTTGCAGAGCAGTCAGTGGATTTTTCTGGTTCCTGATAATCAGAGAGAGTTGAGTTGGTGTTAGAATCCTCGGCCATCTTATACTCATGATTGTAGGAACATTGAGCTTGTAGCCAAATCAAACTGAAAAATGGTAGATGGTATAGAATTAGTCGACAAACAAGGCTTGGTATTGGAGAAGTTATCGAAAATCACTACAACCCAACAGAAGGGAAGAAAAGAAAATAAATGCAGAATGCATCACATGAAATCCTAGAATCTCAAGCAAAAGCATTTTCAATGGAAAGAATTGCCACGACAATCCTCATAACTAAAGTTGCAGATAGGTCCTTTGTTAATGCAGAGAAAATGCTCATGGGACAGCTAAATAAGCATTAACAGAACACTAAAGAATCCTCCTATGGAACTCCTAGTAAACATATGGAATAGCATTACAAATGAATTTACAAACACTCGAAATGGTAAGTACCAAAGGAATTGTAACTATAAAGCACTCGGTAACTATTCTATGAAATGAAATTACTTATATGCTCCAATAAGCTCTAGCAATCCAGAGAAATAAGTTACAAGTTTGCATTGTCATACCTGAAAGTTTCTCAGCTACAATTTTAGCATAGCCACATATTTCCTCCACGAAACAGAATACCAACTTTGTCCAATTGCATTCCAAATTTTAACATAACCAATCAATATATAGTTAGAAGACTCCTTGAGTCACAAAACTAACACAGACTGTTTCAGAAGTAGCTAACAGGTTCAACATAGTTAATTACATACAATGGAAAACCGTTGTAGTGCCTGGCATATACAAAACCTTTGAAGTTTACTGACGGCTAGGTAGAAACATAGATGGAGCAAACGGCGGTGAGGAAGCTCTACAGCGATATCTTGTGCGGGATGAGGGGAGAGGATGAATCTCCAATATATGTATAAGAAACGGAAACGGCAGGTTAAGTTGCCGTTTTGGACTGGGTCATTGGGCCAAACTTTTCATGGCTTAGCAAGAGCCTACAATACAAAAAATTAAAATAAAAAGGAAAAATGAATACGCGACACGGCTTGACGACAAGTTGGTGTTAGGACTTACGAGCGGAGTCGGGTCTGCATCGGCCATTCTATTCTTCAGACAGGCTCCGGTTTCATTTGGTCAAAAACAGGTGCCTCTCACTCTCTGTAATACCCCTTGATCTTTTTACGTAATTGATGTATCTATGCGGGCGGTTTTCTAAGATTCGTTTTTGGAGGATGTACCGAGGTGGTTGAAGAATTCGGGTGTCCTGCATTTTAGTTTCTGATTAGTTTGTGAGGGCCACGGTTAAAAAGGCATCGCCTTTCATTATGGGTTTTTGTTTGTTTCAGTGGAACATAGAATCATAGATGCTATTAGGCGTGAAATAGCTGCCTTAGATAGATTCTTTGAAAATTAGGGGATTACGTACTTTTCTTGCAAATAAGGAAGAAGATATAATATTAGGGGAGGTCTGGTTCTAGGATCTACTGTACTTTTCCCTGGAGACTTAGGAAATTGTGGTTTCTATTGGACTGGATGCTAATTGTCATTGGTTTTAGGCTTCCTTACTCTGTCATCAGGGGATGGTTAATCTGCTTGTGGTTGTTAATTGGTTTGTCTTGTTTTGTCTTTTTGAAGATAAAACTTGCATAGTGCAGCAATTGGCGTTTGTAACATTAGGTATATCAGTGCCTTAATGCAAATCTTTTTAGAGTTCTACACTTTTCGATCAATTACTTGCTACTTGTCTTCAGGATAAGAGATTATTTGATAAGGCTTATAGCTATCTAAGAGGAAAAAAGAATTAAGCTTAAGTTTCTCTTGTCTGGATCTTTAAGGTATTTGATTTTGCATAGCTGAGGAGTTGAAGAGGTTACCCTTTGATAGATAGGAATTCCTTCATAGTCCTTGACTAAATCAAACTTTGTTCACTAAGCTTTTTGTGGTGGTAGGTAATTAGAGTTGTTTCATTCTATTGCATCTCATAACTTCTTGTTATCCGCTATTTCTAATTTTTTTTGGTTGCTGTTTAGTTTCTGAAACCAATTTTGATGCTTGTTAATTTTCTTTCCTACCATTCCATCCATTAAAATCAGGTAAGAACACAGGCAACCGTGAACAGCAGCAACAGTGTAGTAAGAGAGATGAACCGACCGGGTAGGATGAGGAGGAGGGATGACTCGGTGCTCACTCGAATGATCAGAACTGTTTTCACCTTCTTGCTGAACTCAGAATTTGAGATTTTTTTCTTGCTCTTCTTCTTCATTGCATTTTTCCTCTTCAAAGAACTCACGTCAAGGCCGGAGTACAACCAAATCCTAGTGAAGAAGCCCGATGGCATGGATTGGTGGCCTTACTAGAAAGAAGTGATGAGAACATTTGAATTATTGTCAAATGCCCAACTAACTTCTTGTTAAAGAGATGCCTTTGGTAAATGCGAATATGTAAGTTAGCAGGATGTCTACAGAATATGGACAGTGGTCCTGTTCCTTGAAATATGATGTTTTAGGCATCCAAGACTATTAACCTTTCCAAACAACTTCATATGAGAGTGTGATTATATTTCCCCAGAGTCTAGTGAATCTATGTGTTATATAATTTACTGCATCTTCTTACTGAATGATTCTCTGCACTAATCTGTTGGCTGAAGTAAAGGTCAAATGGTTTTGCATATCAAAACCGTGGCTCTTCACCGGGGTCGTAAATGACATTTTCGACATCTGAAGCTAAATATGTTTCATATTTGAAGCACCGCTATGGATGGATTTATGCAAAGGAGTAAAAATGGTGTAGAAAAGGTGATGTTAATTCTTGGTTAAATTTAATGTGATTAAAGGCAAACTGAGTTTTGAGCTTTAAAATTTATTTTAGCTCATTTTAAATTAAAATTAACGAATTAAATTTGCAAATTTACACTTTAACTTCGCTCGTTCCAAACACTAGTAAGCATATGTACTTCTCATTCAAACTTCAAGCAAAAGATCTGAATTTTGTCCTTGTAGCCTGGGACCATGGTTGCTGTTGTCAGGATCGATGATGCTCAAGTAAGAGCATAAAACTTCTATGATAGGTCAATGTATTTTCCAAAGTTAAATTTTCCCCTTTGGATTCTATTGCAGGATGGTAGTGGTACAAACTAAAAAGGTGCAAAGTCAAGCTGGTAACAGGTAGAGGGAGATTAGCTTTTAGGGGAATAGATCTTGTTTTTATCCATCTCGAAACTAGGTGTGTTGGATTATACCTCTTTTTTAGGGGATTGTAGATGATAGCGGCCTCTTTACTTAAGAAGACCAATGACTATTGTATTGATGCAGAAGTTCAGCAATTTTCAGACAATTTCAAATTACTCCGAGCATGTGAAGGGGACTAGCATGCCCAACTTTGACACTGATAAGAGGCATAATGAGATTGTTGACTGAATACTTTTATTGAGATCCCATTGGATTCCAAACGACATAGGATCCAAACCCCAAAAGATGTGATTATGCAAATGACACGATTTGGATGAGAGGGTAATCCTGAAAGGAATAGATGATAGGCGATAATTAGTGTTTAAAATAGAATTGGAAGTCAATATTTGCTTTCTACCTAATACTACGAATACATGATTCGAAATGAATGTGCTATTTTCTCCTAAAGCTAACAAGTTACACGGATTTGTCAATGATTTTAGACTGAACATGTTGCTATATGAGGGATCAATAGAGAATCAATTAGTGAAGTAAACTTTGTATCTCCAATGCTGGCTTCCTGACGAACAATTCGATGCAGATATTCTTGGATTCCCTTTCTTGTTATGCTATGTGATCAAGCATCTTCCTTTAAATGCGTGGGATGTTTCCCTTATTCAGTTTTTCCTTTTCGCTTTTGACCCTTTTGACTTATATTCATAAAAAAGACCACGTTGTGTACCAAACTTATTAGGTTGATGAATTCTGTTCTGGATCTGCCCCTGAGGCTTGTAAACCACCTTGTCCTGCTAGTGTTACCCCTGTTGTTGTTGTTTCCGTAGTTGTTGCAGTCGTTGCCGTGGTACCTGAAGTCATTAATGTTAAGATCAGTCTATTATTATACAAAATAGCATACATGTTTGAAACGTTAACGAGACTAGCACTTACCTGCTGTTGTGCTTGCCACTGACACTGAAGATGGAAGAGACAAGATACCGGTAGAACCATAGCTTTCAGGTACATAAGGGTACTGTACTATTGATGGATAGTGAACTCCAAAACCATGACTACTATGTGCATATTGTGGATAGAATGGATAGTAATTCTGAAACATCCCAGGTGTCCCTGGCGCCGCAGGAGTGTAGTAAGGTGTAAATTGTTGACCTCTATATACACCATAGTAATTCTGCTAGCAATATAATACCATCACAATTTAGTGAAATATCTCTTCAGAGAACTTGCTGTGGATTACGGTTTTATAACTCACCAAAGGATATGCCGCTTCTTGTATATACCCAGAAGGACCAGAATACCTATTAGTTGATTGATAGAGAAAAAAAATGCAATAAAAAAAAATCCAGACAAAGAAATCAGTTTACTGTGATGTGAAAAAAGTAGAAAACGGCTAGGTAAGGTCGAAGTCTGAACTATCGACGAAGTTTTTTTTTTCTCGCTTACCCATATATTGAATAAGGAAACGGGTATTCACCGGTGTGTTGATGAATATAGGAGGACGACGAAGAACCAGGATATGCAGGCGGAGCCACTAGTCCAGGCGCCAGTCTAAACCTTCCTGAACCTGCAACTTTGAGGGTTTTTTTCTTTTATTAAATGAAAATGTAACTATTTAAATAGAATCAACATTTGAAGCCCGTACATGCTTCAGATGCATAACAGCAACATTTTCCCATTCAAACATTATCGTTTATGATTGATCATTACTGAACTGAACATTCGAGGGATGATTAACATTTGCATTCACAGTAGGCATTAAGAAGATACCATCAAAGAAGCGTAAGAAAGAGACAAATATAGACATGCACCGTGTTGAGGAGTTGGTGGACGATTCTTTTGTGCACCGAGTGAAGCAAGATTGCAGTTTGCCCTCCTACCATCAATAACCGGAGAAGGATTTTGGCAAGCCCTCATGGCTGCTTCCGGATCCTTGAAAGTAACCTATCGGACATAGCAGCAAAACACCCACCTTTTACCATGAAAATGATCGAGCAAAAGACATAACGAAATAGCTAGGGGGCAAATTTAACGAGGCTTACAAAGCCATAACCCTTGGATCTTCCAGTATTCTTATCTGTAATAACGACGGCTTCAAGGATCTCTCCAAACTGCTCAAAATAGCGTCTCATAGTATCTCTTTGCGTTTCCCAAGCCAACCCTCCAACGAAAATCTTTGTGAAAGTTGTGTCATTGTAAAGTCCTGGATTGCCACCACCAGCCACCGTCTGGAATGCCCTTTCTCGAGACATGACGTTATGGGTAGAATCCAAAAAAAACCCAGATAAAAACAAAAAAAAAAAGAGAAGAGAACCAAGAAAAAGGGCCACCGCAATATAAGATGAAGCAATCCCCTATCACCCCAGAGAGGCCAACCAAATATAGGAAGGGAGAAAGGAAACAGAAATGGCAAATAAAGCCAGAAGAAAGAGCCGCTTGTTTTTTGACGATCACATCAATCAAGACTCTCCTTTTCCTCTCTCGCACACTCGTGTGCTCATGTTTCTGTTAGTTTTTCTCCTTCTTGCGACCTGTTGTTCGTACTCCTTGTTCGCTGCAACTGCCACTTTTTCACAAGCACAACTCCTCAGATTCCTCAACAACGATCCTCGCAACGAGAATATCATTACTGTTAAGGGGGTGGAAGGAGAGAGAGAACAAGAAATGAAAAAGAAAAACCCTTCCCATAGATATAAATATTAGATAGACAAAAGAGGTTTGGAAAATAGAAGAAAGAAAAGGGAAGGACAAAGAAAAGCTGCTAATGGACACCCCGGACAATAGTAAGACACGGTTGTCCAATGAGATTACCGGAGGACCAAAGAGTCCAACCTCTTTTGATGTATCAGCAGCATTTATTAGAATTATTATTACTATTATTATATTAAATATATTTTTGTGCCCGTGTGGCGTGACTCTTGCTTCGCTGTACCCAACCTTCCATTTTCTCCACCTCTCTTAATACTGCATGTTCTGTTTATGGCATCTGTGGGTCTTCCAGATATGATGCCTTGACCAACCTGTCTCCCTCTCTTCACCCCTTTGGCTCCATTCAACTCCCTCTCTGCAACTGCAGCTATTCCCGTAACCTAACCCAAAAAACAAAAAAAAAGGCAGAGGTCATGGTCAACGGTGGTCAAGGCACTCCTTGTTTTCTGATTGAACTGCTCAGCTCTCTTAGGTAGATTACCAGACATCGAAACGCAAAGCAACTGTTATTTTTAGATTCACTTGATAAATCCCAAATAAAATATTTCAATTTAAGCAATTAATAATAATTTTTAATAAATCGGTAATATTAAACCGATTATTTAAAATTAAGCTGAGTATTTTCTCATTCTATCATTTAAATTTAGACACCCTTGATTAAGAAGATTGCAATCCTCTTTCCAAATTTAGATATGGATTCCCGTTATACAAGAATGTTTATCATTGTCATCGACAATTCTAAGTTAAATTTTCGCTAAGGCATAAGATTTGAGAAAGTCTGATGATACACAATTTTACTTCTATTTAGTAGAAAGGCTATTTCAGATAAACTCACATGCTTCATACTACAAAATTACAAATAGATGTGCATACAAATTCAAAAAAGTACTAAAAATAATTAAATGCAAAAGCCAAATAATACAAATATGCAAATATAATAAGGAGAAACAAAAAAAAGGTAAAGCAATACAAAATAACATAAGTACAAAATATGTTAATGATTAACAATATATTGTAAGATAAAAATATATACCAAAAAAAAAATATACAAAAATAACTCCAACTAGGCCTGTCACTATCTTAATTACGCTAAGTAGGAAACTAACTAAGCAAAATTAACTAGGAGGTAAGTATCATGCAGTAAATGCAAAGGAAAGGGTTTAACATAACCTACAAGTGTCCTTTTTAAGAGAGATTGTTTACCTGTATCATAGTACGCTAAATTTTTTATTGTGGGCAAATCTTCGATAAGATCTAACATATTTATATTATTCTTTATCAATTTTTGCTAGTATTTTTAGGTTTTCTTTTTCTTTTCTCTTATAGGCTTTAGGTATTACTTTCTCGCATTTTCTCACTGAAACGCGAGGATGTCCCTCTTAATGTGCCTAAAATATCTAAACCTTGTTTCTTTTAATTTGTCATTAATACTAATCACCTTTAATTTGTCTCTTATCAAAGTTATAGAATTTGTTTTTGAGCTTAAGTGGTATCTTCTTGTCACATAAAACTCTTTATGCACTTCTCCATTTAAGTCATTCTGATTTGATACGATGGGTTAATTAAACCTTCATCGATCTCTCCATTGATTTGGATGATAGACTCTAGGTTCTTAAAACATTCCTTCTGTGATATAACTTCTGATCCAATCTTTACTTAACGTCGATAACCACCTGATAGCTGGAAAAGTTGCATTCTAAGTCTCTATTTGATTAGTCTTATGCTAGTAGAGTTTTTTTTGTAGATCTTTTTTAAAAAAAACTTTTCTAAGAAGTCAATTGTCTGTTTGGCTGTCATTTAAAAAATAGTTTTTTTGAAAAAACTTTATACGGTAGATTGTTTGGTAACATAAAAATAACAAGCACTTTTAATTTTAACTGTATTTTATTTTGTAATAAAAATTATTTGTGTATATAAATATTATTTAAAGTATACTAAACAATATACAAACCACATTATATTAATTATTATATAATTTTAAACCATATGAAATATAAATGAAAGATATATAACCAAATCTTTTATATAGATTATAACATAAGTAAACTAATATCAAAAATAAATATTAAAACATATAAAAAAGTCAAATAATATTATATAAATCTCAAAATAAATATTCAAGTTAAGTAAATAGTTAAATATGTAATAAAAAGGGAAGATGAGTTTGTGAGTATCGTGGGAATAATGTGTAAAACATAAGGGTAAAAGGGACTAAAAATAGACTCATTAATTAATATGAAAAATCTACCCGAAAAAGCCATTTGAGAGGTTTTTTTTAGAAGCTTTAAATTTAAGATTTTTAAAAAGTTATATTTTGGTTGCCAAAAAAATCATATCAATTAAAAAAATACTTTTTATTTTACAATCAAAAACTTATTTTTTAAAAAAGGTTTTTGTGGTAAAAAATAGTGCTTATTAGTTTTTCAAAAATTCATCCAAACAAGCACTACATATTTAGTGTTAGTCTACTCACTCTAAAACCTTTGGACTCTAACATTTATCTCCATTATTTTAGCTTGATGTTGACCCTCTCTTACCTCATCTACTAAAAAATGTTGTTTATTCCTATTTCTTGAACGAACAAATATATCTAGTATTTACCTTTCTTTTTTATTAGGAATAATGGGCTTAACTTCAAGCTCTCAAATAAATCGTTGTAAAAGACAATCAGTATATGAATCATTGACCGCACTATTAAAGACGGAAAAATGGAAAGTTAAGAATAAATACATGCAAGACCAAAAACAACTAGGAATAAATACAAACATATTCCTATGTGATTTGATTTATTTTAAAAATATTTTATTAGAAAACTAAGTGTATATTTTTAGTTGATAAATATAAACTCTTGTAAAATATTTTTAAAAACATATAAAAACTTTGAGTAATCAAATAAATCCTAAATAAGTATTCACGATGAAACCGTAGCTGAACTCAAATCAACTTAGAAAAGCGGCATCTTCACACTACGATGGTCAAATGGGAGAGAGAGAAGAACAAAGAGAGGGTAAAGCGTAATTAGATGTCCACCGGACATAATGAAAACATCAGAAACCGAATCATGACTGTCGCTACCACACAAACGGCTTTGGACTGGACGGGACCGTCCAACACATGGGATCGGTCAAACCTGTCCACTTCTTGTCCCTTTTCTATTTCTTTTTTCTTTTCTTTTTTAATTTCTTCTTCTGTTCAGTTCAGTTCGTTTTAACCATATTTTTGTCGGTTCTACTGGCGGCTACATGGGCTGGGCTTTAGATTGAGTTTTTTTTTAGGAAATGGAGAAATATAATCTTGCCCGCAAACTTGGAAGTGAAAAGTAATAAAAAATAAAAAATAAAAAATAAAAATAGAAATCTAAATCCTTCAAAAGGACTTGATAGTGACCCCAGGTCCGATTGGGATTTTCTTCTCTCTCACGGAAAGTTTGCATAACTTGAATGAGTTCAAATATTTTTAAAATGGAAACATTATATATCAGTGACTATTAAATACTTCTTCTTCTTCTTATTAATTTTCACTTATTATTATTATAATTTCTATCTCTCTCTCTCTTTTTATTTTTCTTTTTATGTGAGTTATTCAAAAATAGTATCTCAATCAGCTAACAATAAGATTGTATAATACTAAACATAATTTCTCACGTATCAACAGAATTTTTATTTAAAGTTGTTGTTGAAGTATTAAATATATTTTACAAATTTTACTTGTAAAATTTCATATTATAAATTATAGAAAAATATATATTTATGTATTTCATTTATCAATAACAAGATTCAATTATGATGAATTTTTATGTAAATACATATATTTATAATCTATTGTAGCATAATAAATTTTTATTAAGAATATTAGCAATAAAATACACAAATATATTTTTATAGATTATTTAATTTATAATTAAAGACATTTGAAATAATTTAATCTTTTATTTGACAAAAAAATATATTAACGAGATTGCTCTTTCTCTCCATAGTACTTCGAATATTTGCTTAGTTCTTATCACCTAAACTAATAAAATATTGTCGATTATGCATTTATTTACTCTATGTTCGTTGATTCAAAGCAAAACAAAGGCATTCATACGTATTTGAAGTTAATGGTCAACCTGGCATTACAGTATCTCCATCGTCGTGGCAGACTTGCTTAGAATGCAATTTGCAAGGTCACTTTAATGATTGAATTTGGTGGGGGTCATTTATGGTTTAGTTGCCACTTGCCAGTAATGTATTAGGCTATTAGCCTACTGGTGTAATGATGAATTAGGGTATCAAAAGCAATCTGTCAATTAAGTTGGCAGAATACAAAAACAAAAAGCTTTTAAATGTTAGATGGAATGAATATTAGTTGGAAGTCAAAGAGCATATGAACTTTTAGTAACCTGCCCATGCCACATGATTGGTCAAGATATCTAGATTAATTTATAGAGTACACTTAGACTCTTCGAAGTTTCTTTTAATATCAAAATGAAATTTGTTATTTAATTTTAATAGTAAGCATACGCAATTATAAACTATAAAGTACATGCTAATAATTTATTTTGCACACGTTATAAATTTCAGTTAGACTTTAGACCAAATCTAAATTTAAGACTTATTTAGTGAATGATTCAAATCAAATTAGAATAAAATAATGTCATTTAACTTAATAAAATAATGTTAATTTACCCAATGACCTATGAATTAAGTGGCCAAAAGGACATTATTTTGTTAAATTTTAATAAACTAATATCGTTTTATTCCTAAATTGATTTGACTTCAAATTATCCGAACTTGATTGGGTCATACTTGAAATATTTGACTCGAGGTTGACTAAGTTTAGGATTGTACTTAGATCGAGAAAAAAAAATTTAATCGAGTCTAGGCCATAGATGACTTTGGTTTGTCTATTTCGTTGCTATAAATAAGTCCATTCTCAAAAGAAGATTTAACATAATAAAAAAAGAAGTTATTAATGGTGTCCAAATTTTGTTATTAATGTAAGATTTTTTAAAAAATCTTCTTACTATTCCTACTGTTGAGATTATGGTCCATTTAATGCTTAACCCTTTATCACACATACGTTAATGACCATACTTTTGAGTTTCATCCTCTGTGATAGGTAGAGGTGATGAAACGATTTAAAAAATCAGTTTTAGGTCCCTATCCTCTAACACATGAAATAGACACTATCACATTGTGGGAAACAAGAGGCTAGAAGATTCAAAATTCAAAGACGTTGTTGGGCATCGATGGAGCAATGGATGGAGGTATATTCATTCGGTTATCCTTTTGTTGCTATATACATTAATAATATGCATGTGGCTTGTTTACACGTAAATGTTGTTGTGTTATGAGATGCATGTCATGTTATTTCATTCGGTATCAGAGCCTCAGTGCCTCTGTTTTGCTTTTGAACTATTGAAAATACATATCTGTTATGCTCTGTTTCACGTTGGTTTTCTGCTGTAAGAGATGAGTTTGAGATTCTTGAATATTTCAACATTTTTTGTACATGATGGACGATATAGTCGTGTTTTGATACCTCATAAAGCACCCAACGGTGACTGGACGATGAAGAGAGGGGGGACGACGATGACCGAATGTGATGGCTTCAAATGTCGCCATCCATGCAACGTCACATGGTTGGTTTTCTGACGTCTCACACACGTCGACTGGTTTTCGTCGTCCCATTGTCGACCATCATCCACCTTCTGACGTCTGCTATGCCCCTACTGCATCAGGTTGGAGTTGGGTCACACCCGACCTAGCTGGAGATTAAAGACGACGTCTATCATTTTTTTGAAAAAAATCATTAATATTAATTATGATAAAATTAGTAATTATTGGGTTAATCAAATCCTAACCCATTTTGTTGTGATTTTACTTATAAAATCATTTTGGTATTAATATTTTATGAAAAAAATAATTTTTAATTTGTATGTCTAATATTGGAATTAAATTTGACATGCTAATTATAATTGTTTAATTATTTGCACAAATTACATATGATTAATTGAAAATTGTGTGTATAAATTTATGATCATTATACATGCAACATTAGATTAAATAATTTATGCATTATTAGTTGATTTATTCGCATTATTTATTAATTGATGCAAATGTTTAGGCTTTATTTAAGCTTAAGGACATGTGAGTGATCAATATGATTTTAATTAATTGGGAGTAGCCACATTATCCCAAGTTAATTACAATTATATATTTAGTTTTAAGATCGCATTAAATCGTTAATTGTAATTAACCATACGTGATATGATAAAATCTATCAACAGGAATTTTGTTATATTTGTATGATTAATTAGGATGAAATATCATATTATATTTCTTAATCTACACACAGGAATTAAAAGAAAGAACATAATTCAATAGTTTTGTCATAAAGTTTTAGATGAATCTAATTGAGTAGAACTTTAGCCCATATGAAAGTCTCATGTCACTAGATTCATCTGTTAAAAGCATGATTTACATTGGCAAACCATGAATTATTATTGGTCTCGAATTATATATAGCAAGCATATATTTTTATTTCTGAATTTGCAGTTACTCAGATTGTGAATATTTATGATATTAAGTGTGATATTCCTGAATTGATAGGTGACAATTATAAGATGTGGAAGGAGAGAATTCTACCTCATTGGGGTTGGATGGATATAGACTATGCTATTAGGAAGAATCAATCACCGAGTATGACTGAAACTAGCACTCCAGACACTGTTGCTCTTTATGAAAAATGGGAGAGATCTAATTGCCTCTCCGTCATGTTCATAAAGACCAAAATATCTACTGGTATTTGTAGTTCTGTCGAACAACATAATAATGTTAGGGATCTATTGAAGGCCATTGATGACAATTCGCTACATTCGATAAGGCCCTTGCCAGCACATTGATTATTCAGTTGTCATCCTTGAGGCTCACTGGAATAAAGAGCTTACATGATCATATCATGCGTATGAGGGACATAATGACTTAGCTGAAAGCCTTGGAGGTTAATATATTGGAATCTTTCCTGGTGCATTACATTATGTGCTCTCTGCCCTAATAATATGGTCCTTTCAAAATCACTTATAACACACATAAGGACAAGTGATCGATCAATGAACTGTTGACCATGTGTGTGTAAGAAGAGGAGAGGTTATTGATGGAAAAGGATGAAAGGGTGAATTTGACCGTTTAAGGAAAGAAGAGATAGGATGATGTCAAAAATAAGGGAAAAGGCAAAATTTCTCCTCAATCTGATATAAAAAAATGGTCAAAGTGTTTCTTCTGTAAGAAGAACGGACACATGAGGAAAGACTGCACTAAATTTAAGAACTGGCTCGAAAAGAAAGATACTCCAATTTCATTTGTTTGTTATGAATCTAATATGGTTAATGTTAATCATAACAAATGGTGGATTGATTCTGGTTATACAATTCATGTTTCAAATACGTTGTAGGGTATACAAAGCCTAAGGAAGCCGGTGGGAAGTGAACAATTCATCTATTCAGGAAGCAAGACGAGTTCACATGTGGAAGTCATTGACACTTGCAGTTTGGTTTTGAGTAGTGACTTTATTTTGTATTTGGAAAAGTCCTTTTATGTTCCAAATTTCTCTAGAAATTTGATTTCTGTATCAAGATTTGTACCTTTTGGTTTTTCCTCTAACTTTCTAGATTCTGGTTTCAGTTTATGAAATGAATCTAAAGTTATTGGTTATGATACATTATTTGATGGTCCTTATTCCATTCAGTTACAAAATGATGATGCTTGCAATTCGCTGCATATCACTGCTGGATTGAAATGATGTATTGTGAATGAAGAATCCTCTATGTTATGACACCGTAGATTAGGACATATCTCTATTGAGAGAATTAAGAGATTAGTAAATGTAGGGGTACTTAGTACTTTAGATTTTGCTAACTTTAAGACTTGCATATATTGCATTAAGGGTAAGCAAACTAACAAGTATAAAAGGGGTGCTAAGAGGAGTACAAACTTGTTAGAAATCATACATACAGATATTTGTTGTCCAGATATAGATGCAAATAATCCAAAATACTTTATCACGTTCATAGACGATTATTCGCAATATATGTATCTCTACTTACTTCATTATAAGGTCGAAGCTTTGGATGCCTTTAAAATATTTAAAGCTGAAGTGGAGAATCAATATAGAAAATTAATTAAAATCGTGAGGTCAAATAAAGGTGGAGAATACTATGGTAGATACACTAAAAGTGGACAAGCGCCTGGTCCTTTTGCAAAGTTTCTTCAGGAACATGAGATTGTTGCCCAGTACACTATGCTTGATTATTCGGATCAGAATGGTGTGGCAGAAAAAAGAAACCGAACCTTAATGGATATGGTAAGAAGTGTGAGGAGTAATACAAAACTTTCTTAATTCCTGTAGACTGATGCTCTAAAGACGACTGTATATATATTAAATCGTGTTCCAACCAAGGTTGTCTCAAAGACACCTTTTGAGTTATTTAAGGGTTGAAAATCGAGTTTGAGATATATACGCTTTTGGAGATGCCTGTTTGAATTACAACCCACAGGAGAAGAAACTAGACCCAAGGGCCATTAGTGGGCATTTCGTTGGATATATTGAAAGGTCTAAGGGGTATAGATTCTATTGTCCATCTTATATAATTAGAATTGTGGAATTAAGAAATGTAAAATTTCTTGAGGATGACTTAATCAGTGGGAGTGGTCATATTCAAGACATAGTTTTGAAAAGGGCCATCATGAAGCTCAACCCTTTAGTTTAAGTGATAGATTGATTGTCATTCACACCCCTCAAGTTGAAACGAGTGTTGGACAACCAGTTACTAAAGTTCCACAATCTGTTAATACCAATCCAGTATATCAAGTTATAAATGAGGAACAACCAGAAATTGTTGAGCAACCAGTTGAACAACATGTTGAGCAACAAGTTCTTTGTGAGGATGATGATACAATATTGAGGAGATCTACTAGGATTAGAAGGTCAACAATACCTAGTGATTATATAGTATATCTACAAAAGTCAAATTACAACATTGGAGTTGAAAATGATCCTGAAATATTTTCGTAAGCTATAAGTTCTAAGGAATCGAACTTATGATACAATGCTATGACGGATGAGATGGATTCTATGACATCTAATCAAGTCTGAGATGTCGTTGAGTTGCCAAGTGATGTGAAAACTATTAGATGTAAATGGGTATTTAAGACAAAGAAAGACTCACGAGGCAATATTAAGAGACATAAAGTAAGACTTGTTACCAAATGGTTCACTTAAGGGGAAGGAATCGACTACACAGAGACATTTTCTCCTGTTTCTAATAAAGATTCACTTTGTGTAATCATGGCATTAGTAGCTCATTTTGATGTTGAGTTAGATCAAATGGATGTAAAAACGACGTTTCTCAATGGTGAACTAGAGGAAGAGATTTACATGAAATAACCTGAAGGATTCTCATATAGTGATGGTGAGCATTTAGCCTGCAAGTTTAATAAATCCATATATGGATTAAAACAAGCCTTCCGACAGTGGTATTTAAAATTTCATAAGGTTATCACTTTATTCGATTTTGAAGAAAATATAATGGACCAATGTTTATACCAGAAGATTAGTGGGAGTAAGACTTGTTTTCTTGTGTTATACTTGGATAACATTTTACTTGCGACTAATGATAAGGGTTTGGTATATGATGTGAAACAATTTCTTTTAAAAAAATTTGATATCAAAGATATGAGTGAAGCATCTTATGTCATTTGCATCAAGATCCACAGAGAAAGATCTAGAGGCATTTTGAGTTTGTCTCAAGAGACTTATATCAATAAAGTTTTAGAGAGATTTCGGATGAAAGATTGTGCACTAAGTGTAACACCCATAGTGAAGGGTGATAGATTCAGTTTGAATCAATGCCCAAAGAATGATTTTGAATCGGAACACATGAAGAACATTCAATATGCTTCAGTTATTGGAAGCCTTATGTATGCTCAAGTCTACACCCGACCTGACATCGCATATGCTGTTGGAATATTAGAAAGATATTAGAGTAATCCAAGTGTTAACCACTGGAAAGCCGCAAAGAAGGTTATAAGATATTTTCAGGGCCCAAAAGGTTGCATGCTTATGTACAGGCGAATTGAGAACCTGGAAGTAGTTGGATACTCCGATTCAGAATTTGTTGACTGCATTGATTCAAGGAAATCAACATCTAGTTATATTTTCATGCTAGCTAGTGGAGCTATATCTTAGAGAAATGCCAAGCAGACCTTGATTGCTACTTCCACTATAGAGGCTGAGTTTATACTATGCTTTGAGGCCACCTTGCATGGTGTATGGTTAAAAAGTTTTATATATGGGCTTAGAGTTGTTGATTCAATTTCTAAGCCATTCAGGTTGTACTGCGACAACTCAACTGCGATCTTTATGAATAAAAATAACAAGAGTAGAAGTCGAAGTAAGCATATCGACATTAAATATTTAGCCATAAGAGAACGTGTTAAGGAAAGAAAAGTTATCATATAGCACATTAGCACTGATTTGATGATTGCGGATCCTTTAACTAAATGCATGCTATGTAACATCCCATCATCGATGGGAAGGACATTTTGGTAAATTGGGATGGGTTAGGATTATGGAATTAGATCTCGGCATGCACATACAGCATATAGCCTCTATGAT
>JANVCQ010000190.1:14832-26810 GCA_025531925.1 Erythroxylum plowmanianum | reverse complement strand
TCATTTCATCAAAAGCTCATAAATTCATTTATACTTTTTATTCAATTAAAAGAAATCATACCATATTTCCTCATTTTGTTTCATTTTATATTTTCTAATTTTCACAAAAAGTTCGGGGTCCAACAGAGAAAGTTGAGTTCCCTTATTTTATACAAAGGACCAATTGTAAGCCAATTATCAACCCAAAAAATAGTTCCATTTCCATCGCCAATGCTGTGTTTGATATCTTGCATAAAGGACCTAGTTGATAGAATTCTTTGTAGTGTAGGATTGCGTAGGCTTCACCTATAAAGTCTATATAATCTCCTCTTTTATATGATATGTATAGATCCATATTATCCTTTTTTTGTGTAAGGTATCCATATCCTTTTAGTTAGGAGAGTTTTGGACATAACCCTAACTAAATTGATCCCAAGTCCTCCTTATTATTTAGGAAGACAAAGAGTGCTCCATTTGATACTCAGGATTTTAATGTTATTAGTAGGTCCCTTCTATGTGAAGTCCTTGATTAACCTATCTATTCTATTGAAAACTCCTTTAGGCAAAGCCAAATATGCAAGTCAGTAGGTACTTAGATTGTTGAGGATACTTATGGCTAGTTGGATTCTGCCTCAAATAAGACAAACATCTATTACGCCATGAGTTTATTCTCTTCTCTATGGAGCATATCAATGGTTTATAGTCACTAATATTTAGGCTCCTAGTAGAGATAGGAACTCCTAAGTACCTAAAAGGTAATGACTCCATCTTTAATCCTAATGTAGCAAGGAGTAGAATGTCATAAGAGACTATATCATATAAGACATATATGGAGCTTTAGTCAGGGTTGAAACTTAGTTTAGATATTTCTTTAAATGTCATCAACAATCTCATAAGCAACTTTATTGACTTTTTATCTACACCACACAACATAAGCTCATCAGCAAAAGTAAGTTAAGAAATTTGTAATTTGCTGCATCTATGGTGATACTTGAACTTGGGGGAATTACTAATGTTTAGAGAGGTAATTCTACTTAAGACCTCCATTGCAATTGTATATTGGAAAGGAGATAGAGGGTCCCCTTATATAAGTCTTTTAGATACCTTGAATATGTAAGAAGGCTCTCCGTTAACCATAACTATAAAAGATTCTGAGAGATGCAAGCTTTGATCCATCCTAAAAAGTTATTAGGATACCTGAAAGCAGACAAGGAATTCAGGATAAATTTCCAATTGATTGTATCAAATGCTTTTATGAAATCAATTTTGAAAGCATAACTTTATATTGCTTTATTATTAGAGTAACCCCTGAACAGTCCTTATGGAAGAAAAATGTTATCCCCATTATTCCTGCCCCTGAAATAAGCTCCCCAGCATGGATTAATGAAGTTGAAAAGTGTACCCCCTAGTCTATTAATAATTATCTTGGAGATCCCCTTATATACCACATTATAACATGAAATAAGTCTATAGTATTTTACCCCCTCGGGGTTGGGAACTTTGGCATTATGTAGATATAGGTTTTGTTCAATTCAGACAAGAGAAATTTTTTTTCAAAGAATTCAAGAACAATTATGGAAAGGAAAGGGGTAGTTTGATTCCAAGTTGCTTGAAAGAATTTGACATTGAATCCACTTGGACTAGATGCCTTATGAGTGTATCTACTTGTTGTGAAGAAATAGATCCTCTTAGGGAGTTAGGTAGAACCTCATGAAGTTCCTTAGTCTATTGCTTCTTCTTAGTAGATTGTCAACATATTTTAGAGCAATTTCCTTGAGTTTCTCTTGGTCCCTAACAATGATCCCATTAGAGGCCTTTAGTGCTAAAATTTTGGCTTTGTTCTTTCTTCTCTACATGATGTTATTAAAGAACTTGGAATTAGTATCTCCTTCCTTTAGCCATATGATCTTGGAACTTTTACCTCAAGTGTGAGTTATTAATCTCCAAAGTGTTGTAATAGTTCCTAAGCTTTATAGCCTCCTTTTCCTTGAGCCTGAGATACTTAAGGCTACTTTTAAATGCCTCTTGTAATGAAATAAAAGCCCTCAGTGCTTCTTATTTATTGATATGTAGGGATCCACATTATATCTTAACAACAGTTTCCATTCCTCTTTGATTGCCTTCAAAATTCTAACAAATTTATAAGCTTAAGTGCCATTACCCTTTGTGTTCAATCTTTGCTCACTGCTTGCTCAAACTAAGGATGGTTTAACACGTTTATACTTATAACAATGTTATTATATACATGTTAAACTTTAAACTTGTAAAATTTTATATCACAATAGTCAATAAAAAGTAAAAAATGTTACTATGTTGTTTAAGAAGTGAATTTAATTTCAAACATACTTTAAATATTAATTTAAATTTATATTAAGGTTATGTAAAAGCACTTTGACAGTTTTCAAGTCACATTGATTATATGCGTAAATATATATATGTAGAGAATGTAAATTAATATATTTATTTATATCTATACACATGTAAGAGAGAATTAGTATTTTGATTGATCTTAACATACTTAAACTTAGTCATTTTTTTCGTATCTACATAATATGTTTACAAACAATACTAGACATATATATTTTTATTTATATAAAGTTTAAAAGCAATTGATCTTTTTATTAATCCTAATGTATTAATGTTCAAAATAATATAAAAGTCTGAATATCTTTTAGTCTCCTCTAGATTAAGCTTCTATGTATATGACTTGTAGAATGAAAGAAACCTGAGAATATTTTTGGAAAAACATATAAAAATAGAAGTTCTAATCCTAAAGCTAAGGAATTAGATAAGAATGACATTTATACTAAGAGGAAGCCATGTTAAAATGAGTGAGGGAATGAAGAATTCCTGAAAAATATAAAAAGTTATAGTCTTAACTATGCAAAAAAGGACTCACAGTAGTAGAGAATAGATAAAGCTCTAGGAGTCAAGCACCAAACAATTATTTGTTGATGATTGAGGAGCCTTATATATTAGCCAAGTTAAAATGTTCGACAATTGTAAGATGTTATTGAAGCCTGTATCTAGATAATATCAATTTAATGACATTTTACTTTTATTCTTTCATAAAAAATAAAGTAAAAAGAAATTATTTCTTTAATAAGTATATTTTATGAAAAGGCTATTATAACTATTTTCATATTTTTACTAAAAAAGGAAAATTGATTTTAGACTTACAAAATTTTAAAAATTATAATAACTAGAACATCATATAAAAGTCAAACATCCATTCAAAAAAGTGCAATTTACTTCAAATAACACCTTCACATACTTTAAAGATTGTTATAATTTAAAGACTTGGTATAGGTGCTAGAACTAAGAACTAACCATTGTTAACAACTAGTTATAGCATATTTTCAACAACTATTGCACATTGGTTGACTAACGTACATTAAAAAACTAGATATTGTAAACATTGGTAGACCATTACAACATGTGTTAAAAATGTACATATATTGTTTTCAACATTTTCAAGTGATCAAACTTATTTTCCTTAATGAAATTTTTGACTCAAACACTTCTTAAAATGTACCCTAAAGAATGAATGTTTTAAAGTTCAATAAGGTTTTCTTTGTAATCAAAATTTTGATTCCTCTTGAAGATTGAAAATACTTATATATTGAGTTAAAACGATGATATACTTACGCATGATAAGACTCTAAAGTATCAAAGGAACCTATAGGTAAATGCAATGATCAACACATTTGTATTTATAAATTGTTACACTTTGATCTTCCTTGGTCTTGGTTATATCCTTCAATTAAATGAATTCTAACTTTTTTAATTTTCTTCATGATATTGTTTTAATTTATATATGAGTGAAATGACTTCCACATTACTTTCATCCAGAAACAAGTTCATTAATAACGCTTATGATTTGTTATTATCAAAACATAAAATGGAAACCTTTTTAGCTTAAAAATCACCAACGATTTGATTCAGAGGATGATTCTTTTTGAATTTTCAATCCATTAAAAACTTTTTATCATTTTTAGTTCCCTTATTTGATCCAAAAATTTGCTCTTATGATGTTGTCGTTGATCATTCTTGTTCTCTTCAAGGGCTAATTTCTTGAAATCTTTAATTAAATCTACATCATCATCTTCAAGACTTTTCTTAAAGGCAAGAGGGTTAGATTTATCAAAATTAATATGCGTAGACTTTTCAATAATAAGATTCTTCTTATTAAACTGTAACACTCCACACTTACAAGAAATGTACCCGACATCTTGAGTAATATCTGAGTATGTACCCTGCAAGGGTGACATGCTAGAACAGTCATTCAGTCAAAACTCGTTACAATTTTTTTTTCTAAACAATGTACGCATATGCGAAAATCAATAATCAAATCGGGCCTACTTTATTTATAAACATTTCTATTCACAAGTGTTACAAACACTTTACAAAATGTCAGAATTCAACAGCATTTAGGCCCATTTCAGATACAAAACACTTATAATCATAATGTCATTTCATTAAAATCATTTACATATTCGTTGTACAATACTTGCAGAAATATAGTTCAAAACAATAATCACTGAAGACAAATGCAGATGCAAATTGATCCCAACCCTTAGTCCATATATGATTTTAGTGGCTATACTCCAATTAGCCTAACTGAATATGTCATCTGAACCTGAAAATTATTGCAAATTTTAGGTAAGTTTTTGTAAACTCAGTGAGTGACCATTCTCGATGGCTTACTCAATCACAATACACATTCAGTACACATAACCACATAATTTACATCACTTTTAGCAATGTATCATATTGAGTCACATACCGTTTACATTCACTTACATAAATAATCCAATCTCATTCAAATATATGTCTACAATATGTTCACATATCTCATTCTTATTTAAATACATATCCCGTATATTTCAGTCAAATAATTTAATTAAACTATCACTTCATTACACTTGAATAAAACACAATCATTGGTTTAATACCATTTATTCAAACATGTAACACTCTTACAACTTTGCAAATCATTCAATGAATTCAAATCATATGTCAATGTTATATGTATAAGCCTCACATTTGTTTTTAAATTGTTGTGACTGTATGCTTTTTCAGTATCTCTTATCACCGACCTCATTGATCACAGTGAGCCTTAGGCTTTAACCATAAATGTTTGAGCTTTAAACTCTTTTCAATAGCATTCTTAATCAGTAGCAACACCAATCACAACTGCCTTTATATTATATGTATTGAAACGAAATGCATGCCACAATTCATTCAATACAATCAATCACTTTCATTCACATTATCTCAGCCAATACAGTCAGCCATAACATTCAGTCACTTTTAATTGAGAATCACTTAGTTATTCTCATTCACATACAAGTAGGACTTCCAATTATATTCATATGCTTTAAAACTCCTTGGACATTTCATGTCCAGAATTTAGTACATAATCAGTACATACTCATCACATATCAAATTCAATGCAGTAATATTAGATTAAATTAAAGTGAGACCATCTTAGGTTACTCACAATTGCTCCCTTAAGCTTATTGCCTTGACGTTCTGGCAATATTAGGATGGGTCATGCTACTTGCTCTTCTATATACATTAACACAATTTCACATTTATGTACTGCTTATGTAATTGAGTAAACACATGTATAAATGTATCATGTATCATGCATGTGCAATGAAAAATTCTCGGGTATATTTCTATATCAAATTGATGTACTCCAGTAGTGCCGAAATTCACGCACTCATTCACTATTCACACATTCATTCATTATTCCAGCTTTTGCTGAAAGCATCCCATTCGGGTCAACATTGCATAATCAATAAGAGCAAGAAAATGATGTATTTCTTTAACACTTTCTCCAGAAAATTGTTCCTCTGTGTCTTATGCTTCTAATGATACCGATATCATACAATTTGGTTTATTATTCTACGAGTTATGCTCAAAATACCACATACTATATATATTTGAAAATTTGGCTAATGCATGATCATGCATTCAAGTTTTACATCTCATATCTCTCATTTCCAATATCCAAAAATTACAAACTTTATACCAATCCAAAGCTTAGAGAATAAGCTATAACTTTTGTGAGATATCTTTGTCTGATTCAGCCCACTTCAATACATTTTATTCAATAATTACAAGAGATGATTTCGGTCACTGGTAGTACTACAACTTAAGAGAAGACTGAATCTCATGCCGACTTTTAAAATTCTTAAAGACAGAACTAAAATTTAACTTCTTCAAGAGAGTTGTAGACATATGTCTCTAGTTTAATCTGAAAAAAGAATCAATCTATTTAGAAATCTATAGTTGAAGATATAATCAAAATACCGAAGCATGTTCAGTGAAAATTCTCCAGTTTATAACATTACAGCACATTTCCTCACTTTCATCCTAAATTCATTAATGAAATCTTTTCCGAATGAATTCAAATGGCTCTAAATTTTTATGAAGAGAAAGAACAATGTCTTAGGAGTCTATTAGTTGAATTTCCAAGTTATTTGGAGATCCGATGACATAGTTGTGGCTAAAAGAATCAACACATTTTGGTTTTGGAAAAACCTTCAGATGCAACTCCTCTTCTCTTCTCTCTCTAAAATGCAGATTTCTTTTTCTTCACCATAAACTGTAGATTTCTACACTCTTCTTCCTCTCTTCCACTTACCCCATCATCTCTAATTTATACCTTCACATTTCTACTCCCATTCCAAGTCAAATTACTATAACTCAAGATTCAAGATTAAATTCAAACATTAAAAACAAAACTTATATACGGACAACACCATTTTTCTACTCTCTCTCTCTCTCTACTGCAATTCTTTTGTTGCATGTTTATCTTCTGTACATTCTTTATTTTTATCACTAAAATCCTATCCCAATTTTGCATGTATCTATTTCCAAACATTACAACATCATCAAAAGCCATTCACGAAAACAATGAAACATAACTTACATGATACAACAAAATTTCCAGCAGTGATTTCGGTAGATGAAGGATAACAAGAATAAAGTTTACTTTGATGAAGCCAAATACACAACCATAAACAATCAACTATTTTTGAGTTGGATGAACAAAGAAAAAGTTTGGTGATCTTGGTGAAGAACAACAATTCGGTGAAGAATATACATGAAAGCTACAGTAATTTCTTTGTATCATAAGCAAGACCACGTGTAAGCATAATACCTCTTCACATTTCACCATTGCATGTGGGCCATGTGCCAACATACATGTGTCACTCTTCTATTTTTCACTTATTTTATATTTTTTTCCTAGTTCAAAATACCCCAAAAATTTGAAAATTCTCTAAAATTTACCAAAAATTCTGAAATAATTATAATACTCTCCAAATAAATTTCCAACACAAATAATCCACAATTCACATTTTAATCATATTTATAAGTCAATTATTCTCAAAAATTGTCAATTAATGCATTTACAATCATTTTAATGTATCAAAAATAAATATTCACATGTGTGAATATACAATGATGCATGAGCATGAAATGCACTTTTAATTTCTCACATTATACTCAATTCACTATTCTGGGGTCTGGCCCCGAACATGGGATGTTACAATTCTCTCCTCTTTAAGAAATTTCGTCATCGAAATTCTTACCTGATTGAGGAAATAGGCGAGGATATTGTTTCATTATATGCTCCACCATTTCCCATTTAGCTTCATCACTCGAATAATAATTTTTTTTCCAAATGACCATAGTCAATGAAATCAATCAATTTTCCAGTTCCTTATTCAGATATCAAACTATCTTCACTATTTCCTCAATGTATTTCAGATTACTCACAATTTCACTTTTAGAATCGATAACACCAATATCAGATCATATTAATATTTCTTAACATATTCATATATCACACTTCATGCATTTAAGACATCTTTGTTGGTAATACAAACTCATATGTTAATGGTCCTATTCTTACAATAATTTCATGTGGACCAATTTATGCCAGGCTTAGCGTATACTTTTTCCCAACATCAACACACCTTGCCGAGGTGATACTGTAAAAAACAATTCATCTTTTGCTTGATATTTCATATCTCTTTAGTGTTAATACACTAAACTCATGTGTCTATCTCACTTTATTCCAATCTTCGATGTTGATCCACCTAATTCATATGTCTTTCTTGAGCGACTTAATTTCTAATATATATCAATTTCACTTATCAACAACATCTCCTATCAATTCTGACCTTCAACTATTTTTAGGCCTTATTCATCCACATATAAAGGCAGACGACTCTTTCTATCGTATAACGCCTCATATGATATTCCAATGATATCAATGTGATAATGATTGTTATGCTTAAATTCATTTAAAACTATACATTGACCTCATGTTTCTATGAACTCCAAAATATTAGCTTTAAGCATATCTCCAACAATTAAGACTGTTGGCAACTTGTACATGTAGTCACTTGTTTCTACATCCTTAACCTTCAAATGTTATTTCATCGTATTCCTACTAGGATGTATATCATAAGTTATTATTTGTGCTTTCTCTAACACTCTTTTGATCAATTATCTTTATCGTATACACATACTTCTCGTTTCAATCACAAAGTATCATTTTCCAATTCAAACTCAAAATTTGGATTCATTTTCAATTTTTAATTTCCTCATTAAGATTCATAAATTTTGAATCCTCAATTTGGGCTTTGTTAATTTTTCATGTGAAACTGATCTTAAATTCAATAGCTAATAGTGCTTTGATTTACCCAAAAGTCAACTCAACATTTTATGCTTTTCATTACACTAGATTTGGTAAACACAATATCTGAATTTGTGTTATTCCTTTATTGAATTTTCTGTTCAAGCATCATATATACACTAGCTTTACCAAGATAGTACTCATCTGTACAATCATAATCCTTCAGTATTTCTATCCATTGTCTTAGTCTCGTATTCAATTCTTTCAAACTCAATAAGTACCTCAAACTTTATTGATATGTATACTTATATAGATCTGAAATATTTCACTGTACATATAGTGTCTTCAAGCTTTCAAAGCAATGGCTATTTTAGTAAGTTTCAAATCATGTATCCAATAATCAACTCACGAGACTTTAATTGTCTCTATGCATGCAAAATCAGTTTATTATGATGCAACAAGTTGCATCTTAATTTCTGATGCGAAACATCATTGTATATTACAAAATCTCCAAATTCGTTATTATTTGTTGCGATCGAGTGCCTTTTAGATACAGATACAGATACAAATACAGATACAGATACAGATACAGATACAGATACAGATATAGATACTGGCCTTTTCGGCTTAGTAAGATATAGAAATCATGGAGCAAAGCTCTACAACCAGAATTTTGAGCTTAAAGCTCTTTTAGACTGACTACTCTGATCACAGCACCTTTATTAGAACATGCATTATATGAAATGCTTCAAATAATAGAATATACCACGTATAACATTCACTTTTAATGCATAGACAGGATCTCATATTCATTGAAAACTACAGATTTTCTTAAGTATTTTGAATATTCTTCTCAACTTCTCGAATACATTGTAGATATCATCTATGATCATAGTCACTAATTGATTAAAGCAAAATTGGATCACTTTATTCTTCAATACCATGATACTCTCAGGGGTATTATTAACTCTAACAAATATTGCCAAAACTTAATGTGCCCATAATTAGTTCTCGTAATTCCTTAAGTAATTAATTCCTCAGTGAGGTAATATTATCTCATGTTATATTCAGTTTCCCAATTGACTTATTTTCCCAAATAATTTTCTCCATTCATTCTATTTCGTCTTATTTCATGTTGACTTATTGCAATGTCAAACCACTCTTACTAGTCTTCTCACTCATTTCAATTTATTTACAATCTTAACTTCCTATGTTAGTAACACTTCCTCAAATCAAATTTGTATCCCCTGAACATATTTACATATAATATAATGTGAGCCTAAGTTCTCCTCACATTAGTAAGAGTTTTACCTCAAATTCAAGAATCCAATTACGTAGTTGGATACATTACATTAAACAAAATGCATACACTCTTAGTAGCATATTCCCCATATTATGCTTGAGTCTCCATTAGGAGTATAACTCCAATATTCACTTTTGATTTTTTCCATTTTCGTTCATTCTTAGAAGTACACTATCTGGTCTACTTAACCTAATTTGGTGAAATTCTTCTTCGAAAGAAGATTTCTTGCTACTATCATCTACACTATTTATGTAATCTTTATGAATCAACTGTTTTCAGCATTGCTTATCAGCCACTCTTAGTACCTAAAGAAGATCAATTTCAACTATTCATAATATCTTAATAAGATCAATTTATTTCATAACTTATATGATCAGAATATCCTTTATAATAAGGCTTACTAAAGCATTAAGCAAATTCATTTACCCTTATACCTTGATAGTACCATCAAAATCATTACATCTTATCTAGAGATGTATTTATGAAAATTAACTAATTAATAACTTATGCTCAGGATACCTTAATCTCATTTAATTTAGGACAACACTTCTCCTTTTGCACCTGTCCTAGATCATGAGAACTATGCCATGATCATGCCCTTCTTCTTTTTCCCTTTAATTCATCACCCATTATAACATCATTAACAATCTCAATCTATCCCGATTAATCACTGCAAGCACTTTCATGTGTTACTCCAATTCATTTTAGACTCTGAACCATGAGAATTATGATTAATAGCTGTTTAATAAGTTATAGATCACTTCCTATATCATCTTCACACGTATAATACATATGTGCTCGATACTCTCACTTATCATGGTGATCCCATTATTAGATATGTATTCACAAAATAAAAAATCAACTTAGCCTTGACAACTTTTACATATATCGCTATCATTATCTTACCTTTCAATTATCATTAAATCATCATACATATGTATGTTCGCAATCAATTCGGAATTATATATGCATAATTATCCTAAAATTTTGATTTCAATTCCACTATTAAATTTTTATAATGGATTATAACTCCTCTCACATTAATCAACAATCAGTTTAGTTCCAAGTTCATCTTTTTAAGATCATAATAAATTTTTGTTTTCATTTCATTATGCTTGTCTACTTTATACTCATCATTTCCATTTATTTCTCTATTTTCCTCAACCAATCCATGATAATGTATTCACATTTAGATCACATTCAGGGATATATTACCACAATATAATATTGATGTCGTATTCCATAATACATCCACTAATACAAATGCGTTGAATCATTATTTGTCATATTTAACCATATAATATTTCCCATTTCTAAATGTCCATAAACTTTCATTTTCTCACATTTAGACAGATCATTAGTCTTTTCTCTATTTCAATCAACTCAAATTCTTAACAAATGCTCATACATGTGACTAATAGAAATGCAACTTAGACTGGGGATCAGTTGCTACTGCTTGCTATGATAAGACTAAAATGCATATAACTTGACAGATTTTTTGATTAACACCCATGTAAGATACTAAATCTGGGCTCTGATACCAAAATGTAACACCCCACTCTTGCAAGAAACGTACCCAACATCTTGAATGATGTTCGAGTATATACGCCGCAAAGGTGGCATGCTAGAACAATCATTTAGTCAAAACTCGTTACAATTTTTTTCCAAACAATGTACACATATGTGAAAATCAATAATCAAATCGGGCCTACTTTATTCTTAAACATTTCTATTCACAAGTGTTACAAAATGTTGGACCCTGAATTTTTTTCAATTATTATTGATTTATTGGTTTTATTATTTTTAGAATTGAGTCATTCATTTGATGGGTATAAATAGAGATTTGAAATTAGGTGGAAAGATTTGAATTCATTTAGAGTTAATATGGTGTTTAAGAAGATTAAAGGAGTTAGGAGGTAAATGAAGGCAAAATGGGAAGACCAAAGGAGAGGAGGGGTTTTTTTGGAAGGACAAGACCAAAATGTGGTCTTACATTTAAGAGAAGGAGAAAACGTGAATTGGGATAGAAGAAGAGAA